>WURT03095714.1:0-12566 GCA_009936505.3 Holothuria glaberrima
AAATTCTGATAGTTTGAGAAACATTTGTGATAGAAAATAACTACCATAGATCCATCATTCGGTCGAAACACACCTCATCCTACCCCCTACAGAAATCTACAGCTTAAACGCCTTTTGGGATCATTTTAAAATTTTCAGAATTTTTCGATGGGGAGGGGCACGCGCCCCATGTCCCGTGCCGGCGACACTGGTTATAACATGTAGTGACATCAACGCAAATTGCCCACCATATTTTTTTCTCCTTTGGCCTTAGACAGGCGCACACTGTACTGACTTGAGGCTGGGCCCCGACGTAGGTTCACCCCTCGGAGATGAATGGTGTTACACTCGTGGTCACGGAGTCTAGTAGCAGAAAGATAGTCGTGTAAGTATATTATGTCGCCGAATTAGTTGCTCCCCCTCCCCAACACACACATACTCATGTCAATCTGGCTACGCAAGTCAATCTGGCTATTCAAAGTGAAGAGAAATCTCTATAGCTTAACCTCACAATGTGCTATCCACAGATCCAAGCAAACCACAGGTTACCTGTGAATTAGAGGTTGGAGAATTAAACCTTGAAATTTTCTATGTTATTGGAAAGTTTCTTTTATCCAGGGGAGTTGCCTTAGTAAATGGTGGCAACTCCCTGTTTTAACAAAAGCGTTTGCGCTGACTGAAGATGAAGGTTTCAATTTCAAAATTGTTTCTTAAAGCGTAAAACATGCAGTGACATGGTTGTACCAAAGAGTTGTTCAGCATAGCAAACTGAGCCGTAAAACCTCATCTGACTGACTGACTGACTGACTAACTAACTAACTGACTTTATGAAACTATGAGAGTGGCTCAGCCATGTGGGGTGGGCCGACTTGTTAGAAGAGGACGTGAGATGAACATGCCCTCGGCCCCTTTATTCTCTTTAACCTATAGTCAAAAATAAAAGACGTAACCAGTCACCCCAAACTTCTTTTGACGCAACAGCTAAATCTTACAAATATCTTCACTTCAAGTAATAATATGTCAGAATATTGCATATTCAAGATAAACCAGGGAGCGTGAATTTCACAAATTAGTGAGAAAAACATTGTCACATGATTCTCAAGGTCCAATAATAAAACGGGATACCCGTGTACACTGATTCAAACTGGGTGACTGCATGTTCCCTTTAAAACTTTGGTTGAAAAAATCCCAAAATTTAGCCGGAGTATTGCAACACAAGCCACTAAGTTGGAGGTATGTTTTTCCTAATTAGTGAGGACTAAGGTGTGAGTTGCCAGGGCGCAGTTTTCATTGAAGTGCATGTTTTATCTTGGCTGATATCACGAATGACAATGATCATGCGTCTACCTCCAAAGGTGACGGGGGAGGAGGAATAGGATAATGGACCCAACAGTGCCGAAGAGCGCGAAGCATTCCCATCCCTTCAGCGTGGGGTCCAGGGGCTCGCCTTTGGTGCCCTGGAGGGTTCTAGAAGCGAATTCTTGTGGGGTACAAGGGCTCAGTCACCGAAAGCTCTGGGGAACGGTATATTCAAAATTGCTGGCATCAAAATGATGCATTTAGCCATCTTTAAATGACTTTAAAGGCGCATTAAAAAGACCAGACCAGAGGCTCCCTACCATTCCCCATTGCTGGAAACTATTCGTATGAAATTTCGTGCAAAATTAGCAAAACTTCGATAGTTGTAAGTGCTCGGCGTTATACATCTATAGTATTATTTGGATGTCAGCTAATAAACATCATGTCATTGCCCCATTTTATAATATAACCGTAATTAATCTAGAGCTTCCAGGAGGCACTTTACCAGTGTCTACCAGCCTTAGATACCCTTTTACAATGCACAATGAAGGAAAGGAAAATTTTCGTAATAGTCCCTGAATGTTTTTGTGGACTCCACACACGTATTTTTGCGTAAAAGATTTCCCCGAATAGACAGATAGAAGGCAGTAATGTAGCAGGAGGGGGGGGGGGCTTCAGGAGGTTTGTTAACAACATACGCTTCTCTCAGACAACATGCTCTCCTCTTTCACCAAACCAAAAATTAGAATTTACGAAATTATGGACATTTTCCGGCTATATATGATCAGTTCCAAAAATATTCCAAAGACAGCACCATTTTGCATTTAAGCAACCTCCTCAAAAGAGAACCCCTCCTTTAAGACCCCTCCCCGGGTCAATTACAGTACCATTATGTAGTGACAAAGGAAGGACCCCACTGCTGTATACAATCGCAGGGACGCATAAAAAAGGCACAACTTTCGCAGACTTTTGAGGTTAACTCAGGTGGCATTTCTATAGGATTATAGGACTATAGGATTGCTGAACGATATGTAGCATCTTCAGTCAAAGTATATGTTGATATGAGATTCCTCAAAGCCGGGAGCTGCTACGTGGACAGCTACCTGCTCAAAGGTATGTTTTGAGAGTTTGTTTTTATGGGGTTTTCTTCGTTTGACCTAGAATGACCTTAAATGACATTGGACCTTTACAAACAATACTTTTTTAATTAAATTTGCAGTAATGATCATGTATCCATCATAAATGGCCAAAAAAGAAGGTCTTTCCTTTGAAACTTTTATGATGAAACACTGCTAGTTGGGATTCCTGATATCTGACAATCGGAATAAGTACACAGATTTTGAAGTACATCTTAGAGATATAATTTCAAATATCTTGAACTTGTGGTGAAAAGGGGGAGGGCGAGAAGCCCCTAGGATCAACTCCTGAAAATAACGAAACAAATAAGTTTCTAAGCGATTTTTAAAAACTCAGTTAACTTGGGCCTTTTCTAATTTCATTGGCAAATAATTTATTTATATAGCCCTGTGTAACTGAAAGCTTGTTCACAGACTTCTTTACAAGCTGTTGGGACAGTAAGTATAGAATGGTCGATAGACGAGGGAAGCGTCCATCAAGGAAGGTAAACCAGCAACCTTGCTTTTTCACTAAGACTTCGATCTAGTTAGCTGTTTGACCTTATGCATACTTCTTTTTCGTTCATTCAGAGGTCACACTGATTCGAAGCTATAAAACTAGAAAGCCCAAAGACTAAGTGTTTCGTTGCTGAAAGGAAATGCAAGTTGTCAGACTGCGGTTTCAAATTGTCAGCGTCATAGTGAGGTTACTATTTATACACTTTATTGTAGAATGTTAATATCTCTTATCTATTTATGAACCAGGAATGAAAGTGTGTGTTATCAGAGTTTTACCTCTGAGATATCATGTAAGCAGTGACTTAAAGTGAACTCTAATGACATTTGACATCCAGAAAAAGTAATTGGGTTCTTCTACACAATATAAGCTTAGGCAGCTATATCCAAAGTATGAGATTCATCAAAGCTAATTCCATTCTAAGTTTTGTGTTTATCTCTAGTAATTATGCATTAATGACCTTTGCGTGAGCTCCGTCAAAACCTATGTGCTTCTTGAACTCAATCTGGAATATCTTCTTACAAAGAATGGATCCCTTAAGGCCTCTTTGAAATATCCGTGTTCACAAGGTTTGCACAACCTCTGGGGATCTCAAATGAACTTTGACCTCTACCGAAAAAACAAAAGACTACATGAACAATATGTGGGTCATCTGCATGCCATCTATGCGATTTAGCGATCTATCAAGGTAACCCTTCGTTAGAGGCGTGTTTACGAAGTTTCCACCGTTGTCCCCCAAAATGAACTTCCACCAAAAACAAGTTGAAGAGTGATCTTGCACTCAGTATGGGGTATCCACATGCTAAGTACTAGATTCTTCGGTGTTAAATTTCGTTAAATGGAAAAATGCAGTCACCCAATCAGAGTTAGTGTAATCCGTCACTCTAGTTCATGAATGACTTATTTTGATCATGTGACAATTGTGAAATTCTACTTTATTGTTTGTAATATTTATGCTCAAAATGTCTTCAGAGGTGCTTGTAATGTAAAATGAGAAGATTTGCAGGAGTTTGCTGATTTTTCAAAGCTAATTTTGAGGCGACTGCCTATTGCCTTTAAATATCGTATTGTCGAAAGGAAATGCTTTGTCGCACTGGGGTTTCAAAGTGACAGTTATATCGTTGAAGTGTGTACACACCTAGGTGTAGAATGTTTCAAACCTGTTGGCAATGAGTAACCTTTTTCTTGAACAATGAGTTATCAAATCTTTACCTCTGAGATAAAATATTAACATAACATTTTGACATCTGGTGACGTCTAATTACCTTTGACCTCTAACAAAACACAACTGGCTTTTTGCAAACTATCTGCTTCGATACCTACCTCCCAAGTGTGAGAATTATAGAATCTTTCCTTCTTGAGCTATTGCCTTCAGTGGCGTCCCCAAGAGGGAGTGGGAAGGGAGGCACGTTCCCCAAACGTTGGGTGTACTCCCTTGTGCCCCCTACAAATTAGATTTAATGTATGAAAAAGTATGTAGAAACACACCGTTCACGAATATATCGATATGAGCAAGAGGACCCGCTGTCAATTTATCAGTCAATTATGAGGCTTAAATTGTACAAAACGTTCACAAAACTATTATTTTGCGGCACGCTTTGCGCGCATCTATTTGTTGAATAAAGTTAATGACTTCCTTACTGGGAGACTTAATCTACAGCTTTTGTTTCAACATTTAATTTCAACAGTTATGGGACTACTGCGGCCGTGAGTTCTCTCCCTTCAATACAATTCCCACATTACCTTTTAGTGAGATTTTATGTTCCAAAACTGTAACATTTGCTATTTACGTTTCCTTTTTCTTGTAAAATAATATGAGGATGAATAAATAGTTCACTCCGTCCGTTTATTTCAAATACCGGTGCCTTCAAATCTGCAAGGGAGAACATTACTCTCCTGTGAAACCTCGCTGGGACGGAGCCAAGCACCACACCAGGGATCATAAAGTGGTGACGCCTCCGAACTGCCGAAAGGAGTATAAGAACTTGCACGAAATTTTCAAAGATACTACTTAATACCGGATTTTTCTGCCCTCCTCGAGCGAGTACCAGGGGTAGTCTCAGCGGGCGCTAGCCACACTTTATTCATTTATTGCTAGAAGAGATATTTCTGTCATAATTTTTATTTTAAGTCACCTCAAACTCTTTTTTAACCACATTCAATGGTTTCCTTTTCCAAATTTTTCATGCCAACCCCGGATCCACGGGCCTATATGTACCTTCGATGCTCTAACGTGAAGGCTTTCCCTCAGTGGCATGCCTGGAAGATAGTTGTCACAACATTAATTGCAATGCAAATCACAATTTGATCCATCGTTCCCACTCACTCCCCCTTTAATCATTAAATCGTTAGTGCGGGTAAAAGGCAAATCTGGTCAAACTGTGATTTCTATTTTTTGACCTCTTTTAGTGCACATCTAGTTGCATTTTAAAGGTACTCAAATGCTTCATTCTAATGTTCACTATTTATAAATACCCTTTTGGGAACGTCTCCCCCGATCCCCATCGTGCGTTGTTCCTGGACCCATGATCGTACAGTAGGTCCCTGTGGCCCAACGCCTACAGGGGGAGCACTGTGCGTCACCGCGGCGGCTCCAGAGGCGGTCACTCTTACATTTTGGCTTACCCCTCCGGTGGAACGTTTGGCCTCACAATGCCCCCACTTCGAAAAGATGAACAGTATCCACGGTTTCCAACTTGAGATAGCCTTTCATGTTTACGAGTTTCCTGTTCGTTACCTTTTGTGACCTCATTTTGCCTAAGACTTCCACCATAATAATAGGGTTCTTCCGCTCATTATGATAAATCCATGTACCAAGTATAAAAAGTATACGCCATTCCTGTCTTAAGATATCGTGTTCATAAGCTCAGTGGCACTCAGTGAACACATATATGCCACGCCATTTTGATCGCAAAGGGATTCCCTTCGCCTTCCGCACGAAATAAAATATGATAGACCACATTTTAACCATAGACATGAAAATATACCATATAGACAGAGGTTATCCCGACCAAGTGTGGGCACCAATTAAACAGATACGGCTTATCAGATACCGAAATGGTCGCCGTGCTATACTTGTCGTTTACGTATCTTGATTATGAATCTGCAACATTTTCGGACAAAATAAACTGAAAAATATCAATTTCTTTTACCGACCGTTAATTTTTCATTCTTTTAAACTTTTTTTAAACTTTTAAGTTTCGCTCAGATGTTTTATATCAGTTAATATTGTACCACTTGCCTTCAATCCAAACTTAACGCACGGGACTATAGCCCTGAATCATCTTGGAAGGTCTTAAGTGTAAACACGGTGACAATATGGGGTCGGTCGGTCATCCGGGTCTTTTTGTTACCCTAGCAACTTTGTAATGAAAAAACTGACTGCAGTACAACCATATGAGAACACTTCACGCGCTGCACTGCTGGAGTGAAAACAATCCCTGCACTACACTATAGTGCAGAATACCCGCAATACATTTATTTTCACTCCAACACGTTGTCATGGGGAAGTGACATGTCACCGACCGACCCCATAGGCTCCTGTCTATGTTAACAAGAAGCCCATGACTCACACATACATTTATCGTTCATGTATTTTAACATGGCACATGTAAGACGAGCATGTAGCCCACTAAAATCCCCAACTCTGTTATTATAAGGTGGTAAAATTGTCTCCTATTATTAATCAGTTAATTTAAGCCACTTATAATGTCCGTGACCAAATGTTGGGGAACGAAACTTGGTTTGTCCCCTATATACCAAATTCCTGAGAGATCCTGGCCCCCTTGATGATCGTCGTCCATGAATTTAAGCCCTTGTGTATTTGTCTTGAAGGACTCTGCCCCTCTTTGTGTATCTCCGCTTTCAGAGTTTGAGTATGGAATACGAATGCCTTTCTAGGAAAAGAATACCATCAGCAAGGCATCGCAATTTTCACATTGTTCAAGTCCGCCAGTCTCTGTCATCATAGTCCTCTGTTTAAAGGCAATATAAAGTTGAAAATATTAGTTAATTAATGTTTAGTTCCCTTGGAGAATTTAAGTGGGACATAATGATGATGAAATAGCCAAATAGAGAGCATTTATTATTAATGGGCTGGAAGTTGCGACTTTAGATGAACCCGGATATCTTTCGCACTTTCCCTAAGTGCAGAGTCAATTACAATAATATGTATTTATATTGAACTTACCACGCCAGTAAGATAAGACACACCCCCTGCAACGATATTAAAAGTCAACTATGAATTACATCATCTTGGTTGCTATTAGCATACAGTCGGGTTTGTTTTAGGAGGACTGACTTTTTGCCTCAAGAAATTCCTTTGCCGATCATCCAACGTATTTTGCAATATTAAACTCAGTCAACAATTTAACTAACAACATGCATTCTACTTTCGGCAGGGTTGGTTTAAACACCCAACATACTGATAAAAGGCAAGCTACGATGTAAGTTATACATTACACTTTGCCAAGTCATCCCTGGTCAATAACTTTCAGCACTTCGAGAGATCCCCACATTTTGGGATTAACTTCCAACCTGTGCCCATTCTGGGACACGTGTCCACATCTTGCTTGTGTGTGAGTGGGGTAGGAGGGGAGGGTGGGAATGAACGGTGTGCGGAAGATATTAGGACCCGATTAGGATATTTTTATGGCAAGAATATTACACTTCGAACAAACTTTAAAGTCTAGTTACACACCATGCACATAGGATACTTTTGGAGAACGAATAATCAAAATTACTTGGTTACAGACACGAGCAACTGTCTCAAGAATAGTTTGAATCAACACTTATAAAGCCCTTATTTCTTTTACAAGTATTATCTTTCTCAATACTTCTGACGATTCCAACCATTATGCAGTAATCATATACATAAAATGTCAAACACGCGAGTTAGGCCTGAACCCATCCGCTCCCTAACCTTCCGACCTTTGTTTGACCATCTTCGAGAACGATGTCATATAGGCGAATGGGAAGACATCTCACATGGGAAAGGGAGAGGGCGAGGGTAGAAGGTGCTTGACTTGGGCATTTCCTTAACAATCATGATCTAAGTTTGTCATGAGAATACAGAGCGAGTGCTCTTGAAGTCGACATTTTTGAGGAAGGGGGAAGGTGGAGGGGACACTGCCTCTCCAGACTCCAGCCTCTGTTATATCTATGCCTAATAATTCCAAGTTTTTTTTTTTACGTAAGGTGATATTAACTGAGGTGCGATGAGGCACACACATCTGTAAGATAAGTATTCTTTCCGATTTTACTACATATCTTTCCCTGGGATGGGCACAGGCCCCTCTCCTCCACCTCTTTGGTTTAAATTTTTCATACATACATTTTTGCAGGGATATAAACATGTCTGTGCGACTTGCCGTGAACTTGATTACTTATGTAAGAGGAAAACATACTCAAGTGATTAAATTACAAGGCTGACTTCCTTAATAAAGTGTGCATATTCAGGATCATAAAAGCATTTCCAAAGGGGAGTTTCCCCGATTTGTCAATGTGATATCATAAATTAACAAATTGTGAAAGGCTACAGTGTGGCATTGCTTGTATAATATTAAACAAATACAGCTTTGCTTATTGTGTTGCACTCGGTTTCAACCTCAATTTTAGTGAAGTTCGGATTTTTTTAATGGTTGCAAGATAGACAGGTGTTCACACGCAAACGCAATTTTCAGGCTGACAAATGATGACTAGACATGCGGAAAAGTAATGATACGGAGTACAGTTCGTACTTTAGTGGAGTTACAGTTGGCCGATTCGTGTAATACGGTAGTCTTGTAGTCTGTACCATTTTCGAGAAAAAGACTGTTTGCGATGTCCGTCGGTCCTATTTCGCCAGTGCAAGGGAGAATCCCTCAGGTTTGCGGAAAGGAGGCTTGCACAGGTTTCACACGCTGAGGTTACCGGCGCGTATGCTGGGCAATTTGAGGTACAATAATTGAAGAGAAATATTGTCAGTGGCGTACGCAAGGGGTGGGGGCATTGGGCCATGTCCCCATCACGGATGCCAATTTTTTTTTTTTTTTTAGATCCTAAAAATACGCAATTTTGTAACACTAATTTTACTTCAAAAGGTAGCAATGCATGTAAGGACAGGTAATTTTTTAAAAAAATTCAAAGGGGAGGGGGACACTCTCCCTCAGGCTGGCGATCACTGGTGCCCTTCTTTTTTAGTTCCTAAAAATACGAAAATATTGTAACACAAATTTTACCCCAAAAGGCAGCATATGTGGCACCAGATTGCATGTAAGGACACCTAATTTTTCAAAAATTCTCAAAGGGGAGAGGTCCCCTTACCCTTAGACCCCTCCCCCAGGCCGGCGATCGCACAACATACTGCATGGCCCCCTTCAGAGAATTCCTGCGTACGCCACTGAATATTGTGTTTGTTGTATAGACAATATTCTTATGGTTGAAACCAGTATTTACAGATACTAGATGGTAGACAACTAAAAAAATAAAGCCAGCAAGGTAGATTTCTTTTTTAAGTCAAAAGGTTCCTACGAGAAAAATTCAGTTATTTGTTGCTCAAGAACAATATATCGCCCTCCCCCCTCCCCGCCCCAAGAAAAGATGCACCATCCATAAAGTTCTCTTTTAGTACATAATATTGTGAGGAGATAAAACAACTGCAGGAGTTAATTAGTGAGGCTGGATGGTTTAATATTGATTATAGCTATATTCGTTGTATACAATGTTGGTGAGTTTTAAACGCAGTATTTCCCTTTAAGAAACCTCCTCCCAAAGGAAAAATAGCAAAATAATACCTAAAACTCCTTGGAAAGTAACAGTGGCGTAACCAGACTTTTTCATCTGGGGGCTGAGGGGGGGGGGCAAAGGTTGAAGGGGGGCAAGCAGTATAATGTCCATATCTAAGCGGAGCGTCACCATCAGTTGGCGCGTAGCGTACAGAGGAAATATTTTGATGAAAATGTTTCTCAGATTGCAGGAAATGCACTTCCCAGTCTCTGACCTTGTGAGTTTCAGCTAAGTATTCTTTATTTTTGTCTTATACAATTTTTGCCTGATATTTTTACCTCTGAATTTCATTTGGGAGCAAGCAGGGACAAGACATTTGACTGGGGGCCGCTCTAGCCCCTGCCCCCTCCGGTTAAGCCACTAGAAAGAAATTATTGACTATATGGCATACACCACTCATGGGTATTCCCCATTATTTACTATGAAGGTCCCGATCTGGTTACTCGGGCTGACATCATGATCGGGCTGTTTACCATTAAACTCCCCTAAAACACTGAAAGGTATCAGTGAATTTAACGAAACGCGGGGAAGTCACATCAAACCGTGTTCATTGATGGGTGAAAGTTAACCTGAAAACTCACAGAAACGCAGTGTAATCAACTGATCAAGATCCTATACCAGACACGACAACCGGAAAGGATAAAGTTTCTCATTCTCGATGTTTAGGAATACTATGGAGTAAAACGTAGTATTCCGTTTTGAAGCAGTGTTAGTCCCCAGCGTTTTGAATCAGATCTATTTCTGGGGCTATGATGATATTTGAAAAGAAACTGGGAATTCACCTGGGAGATTTCATTTAGCCGTATTCATAAAGGACTGGTCAGATCTTACATGGTTGTTGGTCATGAATTAAACAAGAAACGAGAGAGAGAAGAAAACCTTGTTGAACCATCGAGCAATACGCAAATTTTTGAAAAAAAGGTACTATACGTACACTTTGAACGTACTATTCACATTTGAAAAGAACAGGATCATTTGAGGTTCCAACCCTGGTGTCGCTGCATCGTCTTATTACGCCACTGACAATGGTTCGATTGCTGTAATGGACCTACCTATACAACAGTCTTGTGGGGGTACGGCCGCGGTAGTAACCGGCTGGTTTTCGAGGGAGAAAAACACTAAGCTCTAGGGTATGCTACCAATTTCAAGCGCATGCCTACCTACAAATTCAGTATTAGAAGAAAAGCATATTAGTCTAGTCTCCTTTTAGAAACAGTGGTTCTTAACCTTTTTCATCCCATCCCCTTTTCCAATCAGCCACTCTATGTACCTCTCCTCCCAAATATATGCCAGAGTTCTCTAAAATGGGTCTGGTACCGTCATATCGTACTACGGTTCAGTATGTACACTCACCACAGTGTCTGATCGTCGGACTCGGGATTCTTACAGAACTGGAATACAGGATCGGCGATCAATATTTCCCCCCATACAAAAAGTACCCTCCAGGGGGTAAATAACCCTCGGTTAAGAACCACTTTTATAGGGCTGTGCAAGGTACTCGTAACGTTAAATGGCATGGCGTATAGGTTCCCGACCAGTCTGCCGCCCCTGTGGACTGGGGGTTGTAGAATATGCCCACGGTGTTTCCCGCCTGTCGTAAGAGTCGACTAAAGGGAAGGACTTGCACCGTATTTGAGCTGTAGTGGAAACCGAACTTGATCTTGAACAGTATTTGAAACCGTATTTAAACTACTTTTGTATCTAGTTGACACTACATAACACATTCGTGTTGATGTGTCGTTAAATCTGATCTAACTAACCGACCAGTCTGCCGGGGAAACATCACTGTTTGCCCGAAAATTTTACACTTCAACAGACTTCTAGAGTATAGGCTAATTTATTTCAAAATTTCAGGAATGCGTGGCAGCACAAAATAACAAAAAAGAACCGTAGGCCTATCTGACCATACCAGGCTGAAAAGAGCAATCACGTTCGCGGCTTACTGGCTTAAGGTACGTTCACACCAAAACCGAAATCTGATGCGCTTTGCAGCAAAAAACGGAAATCGCCTTGTGGAAAAAAGGTTTGTAGGTAATACGTACAAACCAGGCTATATGCTCACGGTTGAGGCTCCCGGCCGCAAAAGGAAGCAGGTTTCGGTCTTACTGTCTTAGTTGATAAACCAGTGAGTTGCCACTAGAAATTCCTGAATAAACTTTGTACAGAGATCATAAAACGCGAAACATCAATAACAAAAAAGTCTCAAGAATGCCCGAAAGTTTCTCCCTGCCTTTACCCCTCCCCCTCCTAACTCCCACCCCCATTTTCGCTAGTAAGTAAGCCTGTTGTCACCATGACCATATTCTTATTAGTATCCAGTATTGCACAGTCAGTTGTGTCTTATGATTGTTCGATAGGTTTCTTCTTTCCTTTGTAAAGAATTGATTGACAAAAGTGACCATACATGAATAAAAAAACACAGTCTCGTCCTTACATAGACCTGACGCCGTCTCTTATATTGATCAGCTTGCTTGCGAAACTGTATCTGACAGAACTTGAGGCCAACGCAATTTCCTTATTTTGCTTACATACACACTTGACTGAACTTCCCGCTTAGTAGTGATTGGTTGATCTCCGTTGAATACACACACATGATGTGAGTGTCACGCGGCTACGTAATCGCTAAATAAAAAGGGAATCCCCCTGCTTTAACACACGTTTGCACTGTGTGTATTCTAGCGCGTCAGCGTTTTGTGGCGAAGAATCAGCAAGGGGAATTTTAGCACTAACAGCTAACACGGTCAAGTAAGTTTTAATAATGTCGGTTAATTCGCCTCAGCCCATCAGGCCCATGAGTAATATTTGGGTTAGTTAGTTAGATGGGGTTTTACGGCTCAGTTTGTAACCAATTGGTTTAAGTCGGGCCGGCCACGGCCTTTTTTCCAGTTGTG
>WURT03095725.1:0-12566 GCA_009936505.3 Holothuria glaberrima
TGTGGTTTTTTGGCAGTGAACAGCTCTGAAAAAGTCCGCCGAGCGGCGGATATTGAAGTGGATTTTAGTATCGGCAAAAACACGGCATGTGACAGTTTGATCAAAAGAAACGGTTGGAGTCAGCTACAATCCTTGGTAAGACTATTGCTTGTAAGTTTTCAGAGGGTACAGTGATGTTCACAATAAAGATACCCATACAAGACTAAGGTATGGAATTTTCTCTGCCCATCCCCTTATTTGGGGGGGGGGGGGGTTACGAGATCCTAAAGCCCATCTTAGTATAGCATAAAGCAACATCTACTAGCCTTTCCCTTGAACCACTTTAAGAAATTAGGAGCAGTCAAAGAGCAGTCACCAAATAGAATTTCGGTTCTCTTCAACTAAAAATGTACTTTGGGTCATGAATGTCTGTCTCTAATGTCTCGTAGTGCATATAAAGTAATAGCAGGGGGGAATATTGTGTTTTGGTATGAAATTAATAATGTTTCTATTCATGAATATGGAAGGGTAAGGAATTTTCTATGAACGTATTACCAGGCAAAGATTTATAGTAAAAGGAACAAAATTGGGTAAGAATAAGCATTCCCACTCAGTTTGTCATACATGTGTATTCAGACATACATATACATTCGTTATATACATGTCACATCCTTTGTATATTTGCTTGTATAATAGTTACTCTGAGACTGTAACTGATATGTTAACTAAGTTTACCAGGAATCAGGGTTTGAAATTTATCAAAGTGTCATACTATTGTAGTACCTGTTTTCATTCTCTCAACTAATATCAAGTGAGGATTAAAAAATAGCAGTGTACAGATTGAAAGGGCATCTGAAGTAGGTTTATTGATACAATATTTATTTACAATATTCAATTACCAATTCTTTAAGAAGGGGCTGTGGCATCCCCCACACATAACTAGGAAATAACATTGTAGTCTAAAAATACAATTGGTGACTGCGCATTTTGACTGACATCCATTCAAACAATACTGTAGTCCCACTCTGGCAAGCCAATGATATCAAATATAGTCAGTTGTGTTCCCATCTAGATCACACACAGGTTGAGTGTCAATATGACCATGAGGAATTTACACTAAGTGGAGTCTGTTGTGTCTCCTTTTCTTATTTTTACTGCTTTTGTTAAAATGGGAAGAGACATTTGGAGTAGACTTAGAAAAGAAAAAATTACCTGTATAGGATTAGATTACAGTGCCTTCAAATGTTCGCCATGGTTTTGCTTCAATTAAATGCCAACACAAATTTCATTGAAGAATGATGCTAGCAATAAAGTTCAATGATTAGCGACTTCATGTGAGCTTATACCTCAATAGCACTAATTCATTGATAATTAATCATCTCACAACCGTGATTATGTTAGTAACAGTCAGTTATATATTGTAAGAAAAGAATTGATCCTCATGAGATTAAAATGATTTCATAAGATAAGGCAGAAATGAGGTGTACACAAGGTGGTTTTATTTTAAGACTAGTGAAGCACTCTTTTTTCATTCGAGCCTTAAGCATTAAGTGTAATTGTTAGGTACAGCAAAGTGGACACGTTACAGGTTAGATGAATGTGGTGACAGTGCAAATTGTCTCTTTGTGTGTATGGTATTGGTTGCTGTTTCCCAGAATACTAACACATCCAAGTACCATTATAAATATCCTCAGGCTGGAAGAATTACCAGTTAGAAGATCAACCAAAGAGACTTGGTTGATTTGAAGGTAAGTATTGAGTTCCCATTGCTTTTTAAAACCATTTGTTCCTAGTCATCGTCTACTCATGTTTGATCAGGCTCTACCTTAACTAACCTAGTTTCTCTTAACCTTGTTTAACTGCTTTGAAAAAAAAACCTGTAAAAGCAATAGCATTTGCGCTCTGATTAGTGTGTTCGTTGCTGATGACATGTACATATATGCATATCACTCAGCGGTTTAGCCAAAAATGCTTATATACAGCCAGTGTGGATAACTGTGAGCAATTCAAACTCAGTACAGCCAAATGAATATTTCATCCCCCATTAGCATGGTGTTTTCTGCAAAGGCGGTTCATGGACAAATGACCGTATTGTAATCCATCCATGTCCTTTAGGCTTTTATTACTACATATTAACCTGATACTGCAGTACATTGTCAACCAGATCATAATCATGCAAACAAAGTAATATCATTTATAATACTTCCGGTGCTTACCCTGAGGTAAAATAAAATCTGCAGTCACTTTTTGACCCATACAAGGTTCCATACCACTCTGAGTCAAATGTACAGGTTGTTACACAGTAGGTATGCATAAATTGCTGAGTTTGTTTCACATGTTTTCATGTAAAATAAAAAAAATAGTCAGTACTGTATCTTTTCAAGATGAAAGTCATGTACACATGTGTTACAAGTAGTAACAGTAACATTCCTGTAACTTGTGAATACTTATCTTTATTTTACAGATTATACCTGTGCACTGTAGTTTCCCGAGACACATCCTCTTGGGTGCAACTCACAGATTTAGCCAGAGTGTGAGACTGCAAGATTAGCAGAATTGAAGAGTTGAAGTTCAAATGCACATAACTTAGTAGGTTTCTCATGTGCTACTTGATAAGTACATATTGCCTTGCTGCACTGTAATGAATATGGTTGTGAACTTGGTTTTTATCATGAGTTAACCATGTACACTGTGGTAAAACACTAAACTGTAAATCCATGACCACAAGTTAATATAAACTGAAGTATAGCCCTGTTCTAGTTCATATGATGGTTATGCTGTCCTTCATCTTTATAATGTAAGGGCAAACAGGTTTATATAGTTTAAGTTTTGAATCATACACTTTAATACACGGTGAACTTTCTTGAATTAACTTTTAGATGAAGGTTTATGGTGCAATTTTAGTGCAGATGAGGTGACATGGTAAATTTTGCTCAAATTACCATCATCTTCCCATTTGAGGAGACAAATGTCTAACTTACTTGTGATTCTTTGTGATATATTCTTGAGGGTATCATGATGTTCAGGAACCATGAACCCCTCAAGCATACCTTTATTTCATGTTAAACAGAATTTGGCCCCAAATTTCAAATTTTAAACTTGTCTTAGTGAGCTTAAGCCTCTCATCCGATCAGGAAATGGTTAAGTATTACATGTACAGTGAATACTTGGCATTGTTGAAGATTTTATTCAAAGTGTACCTTAAGTCTAAACTTTCAAAAATAAATGTTACACAAGTTGAAAAATGCATCCACCTGGTCAAACTCCCATCTTCACAGGACATTCCTGAGATAAGGAATAAATTGTTGAAGCTTATTCACGTTATATAAAATGGTAGATACCACAATAATTTGTTACTTTATGCTTGTACTACTCAAATTATCATATTTAGTTTTCTTTGTTTTTTAACTGCCCTTGTGCCAAAATGTTATCATTGTCCCACTGTTATAGGGTAGCTTGAGTATACAAGCCATCTCCATACAGCATGATATTGCTGGAAAACAGTTAATTTTTTCAAGGTCATGTAAACATTTTAATTTCAAAGGGAACAAAAGCAGGTGATTTGAATTGTACCAGAAGGACATCAAAAATTGTTGTACAGTCAATATCTCAAATGAAGTATATAGTTTTCTAATATTTTGTATCTTCACAATAGAGTACACTATAAAAATGATCTGAGATTCATTTTTCAACCTCTAAAATTTATATTCTCGTAGTTCTAGAATTAAAGTCTACTTTTTCTGTTATGTAACAGTTACATGTTGATACTTTACATGGTTTTAGATTTTAATACAAATTGTTATACAATGAAAAGTCTTTTGTAATCCCTGTTATTTTTCTCAACTTAGGAGGATTATAAAATGGTGCTTTTGATGGCGTTGATACAACACAACTCAGGAAAAAAAGGTGACATAGATGATGGGAAGGAACCTTTACTTTGTGTTTCATTAAAAAAATTTACATTAATGTAAAAAAATTGTAGATGCTCCTTACCAAGCCTACCAGTAGACTTGAAAAAAGACGATTATTTCATCCAAAATGGCCCTGCTTCTTTTGATCATACCAAAACTTGCCTCGATGAGCTTTGGAGTAGCAATTTGAAAGCATGTAGACAGGGACTTAATGGAAAGCAAGAGTTCTATTTGGTTGATCTAGTTGAATGATACTGTAACCTAGACACAAAGACAAATAATATGTTATGGGATGTATTTCTTCAACTCAAAGTTGTTATAAAAATCTTTCTGTACTTAGGTCCTTAATAATATTGCACCAGCTGCAGCATACAAGGAACACAGAAGCACTGGCAACCTTTTCTTCTATGACTAGGCCCCTCGAGAAACCAAACCAGTTTGCAATGGTAGTGGCAAATCGCTTTGTTCCACCAGTACCTCAACGACTCTCACTTCTCTAGTTATGTTATTGCTCTGATGTGATTTTCCTTTGAAAATGCCCAAACCTTGGGTGTTATTTTTTGTAGTTTGTATTAGATGGTTGGAAGAAAAAGGATGCCCTACCACACCATACTTTGCCACCACTCACCTTAACCCAAAAGCTTGGTTTTGAGTTCATACTATATTACAATTATCACCAGGTGTTTTGAGGAGTGAACTTGCTGATAACTGGAGTATTTATCAAAGTGAAACTGAATGAAGATCAAACAATAGCATCACCCTGATTCGATCTATCAGTAATGACATGTACAGATCAGCTCACACACAAACTGAGAGTATATGGCCTTGGTCAATGTCAACTTAGGGGCAGCTACTGTATACTGTGTCTAGAAGTTACACGAAACATGTGTGTTTGTGTTTGTGTTTGTTTTTGTTTTTTTTTTTTTTTTTGTAATTGAAGGTAGGTGTAGAAGCTAACTAAGGGTTGGTGGGGAGGGGAATTTTCACTGTTTGGGGTGAGATTTGTTGCCCTCTAAGTGCCCTTTGAGAAGTAATGTAAATATTGCAACTGACCGTAAATCTGACTGTATTTTTATCTTTCTTGAGTCAACTACATAATTTTCAAGTACAAACTATGAGGGCTCAGTATGATCTGTAAGCTTATGATACAATTTAAAAATCATTACCACAATAAAACTCTATCAAAAATGGGGAAAATGCAAAATTTCCTTCTTGCATGCATTTTAAATTGTATACGGGAAAGCCAGTAATTCTTCCCCATGAATTCACTCCCTGAACCTGGTACTAGGTCGATGACCAGACGACATGATGGAACCATGCATCTAATCGTAACCCTGTCTGAGGCTGTCTCTTCATTTGACTGCATTGGAGATGACTGGTATATATAGACTAAATTTGGATGTCAAAACTCCATTTATACTAGTCACAAACCCGTTTTAAGGAACAGAAATTGTGGTGACAAATTTGTTTTTATTGCTTTTTCGATTCCTTGCCGAACGCAAGTAAGTAATATATGCGATGGTGATGTTGTGTTTGTGTGAGTTTATTTGACCTTCAGATTGAAGACCTAAACAATGGATTTTAGGTCCTTAGAAGGAAATTCTATTCAATGGATTTCTCAAGTAGTCGGAAGTTTAACAATAGACAGTCTATTGTTAAAGCTAGGGTTATAGAAGAAAACAAAAAGGAAATAAGAAAGAGGTCCTCAGTTTGTACCTAAAGTCGACTTGTGTGCGCCTAAGCTGTGTCTGTGATGCAGCAACTGTGTGTTTACTCACAAACATGTCCTTAGCGGGTGCCGAGGCACCCGGCTCGAGCTCCGCTCTCTCTCGTCTTTCCTAGCTCACACGCAGCTCGAAACTGGCGTATCTGCCCCACAAATTCGGCCACTGCAATGAAAAGTAACGCGCAGCTTCACTTGCCTGCCTTGGAGCGCAGCCCTCCCTAAAGAACCTAGCTCACCTCGCCAGCTTCGCTGATTTGCGATTCCCTTACATTCCCTATCAGGTTCTTACCTAGTACCCAGTAAGGCATTGGATGTGCGCATATGTGTTTGTGTGTATGTGACGCTTTGCCTGTAAACTCGATATCTAAAGAAGAGTTACTTCGAGGGATCTCATACTTGGCATGTAGATTGCCCATATTAAGTAGATGATCCCCATTGTTTTTGGTGGAGGTCATAGGTCATTTTGGGTCACCAGAGGTCAAAAGGTCAAAACCTTGTAAACAGGATATCTCAAGAAGGGTAAGAGCGAGGGACCTTATACTTAGCATGTTGATTGCCCATATTAAGTAGATGATCCCCATTGTTTTTGGTGGAGTTCAAAGGTCATTTGGGGTCACCAGACGTCAAAAGGTCAAAACCTTGTAAACACAATGTCTCAAAAAGGATATCTGTGAGGAATCTCAAAGTTAGTTTACGGATTGGTAATATTTAGTAGATGATCCCTATCATTTTTCGTGGAGTTGGTTAAAGGTCATTTAGGGTCACAAAAGGTCAAAGCCTTGTAAACATGATATTTTTAAGAGGATAACTGTTAAGGATCTCATACTTGGCCTGTGGATTGTTCATATTTAGCATTTATATGGCCATATACGGTAAGTGATCTCTATTGTCTAATGTCGAGGTGAATGGTCTTTTGGCTCACAAGACTTCTAATGTAGGACAACTGTGAGGGATCTCATGCTTGTCATTTGGGTGGCAAGAAATCACTAAGCCTTTTGGCTTTCTGGTTTTATTTCCTTTTTTCTCTATGAAATTTTGAATACCATATTGCTTAATGTTAGCAACAGCAAAATGGGACAACAAACAAGAGACATTCTCTCAAAAAACTTTCCCCATAAAAACGTTCTGTTTTTTGGAGAACAAACTGAGTTCAAGTGCAACAAAGCTATATATATATATACGTAGATAAAGCTTAAATGCACTTAAACTGAGTTTGTTCCCAACAATAAGCTTCCCTTGTACAGACCCTGGTCCCTCGCTATGAGACTCAACCTCCATATCTACACATGTCCCTAGCCCTCAAGAGCTTACTTAAATCTGATTTACTTTTTTACTTTGAACTCCTACCTCAGTTTTAGAATACCAATTGTTGTTAGTAGAGATTGGTGGCAACAAGATTATGAAATGCAAATATGCTTGAAAAATGGTGAGCAGGTGAATCCTTTGAGTGCAGGGTAGTCGTTATTAATTTCATACAAATTTGCCTGAAACATGATGTATGAGCTGCAAATTAGATGAGAGTGACGATTACCAAGAGCCCATGGGCCTCAATTGTGTAATATTGTCTTGTTATGGTACATAATCGCATGTAAATGCGTTTAATGTAAATTAGTAAAGGGTTGGACAATAATATGTAAGTGTACGCAATTCTGGTAATGATATGTGTTTGTGATTTTTAACTGTTGAAAACTTTTGTTACATTACCATTTATAGCAGACATGAACGTTTGTAAAATATTTTTTGCTGTTATGCCTCATAATGTGCTATAGTAGTGTCGAATACATTTGTTACAAATAATCTTTTTTTTTGCATTCTGCCAGCTGCTCTAATGAGGTTTTGCCTGAGTACCTAAATCAAAAACATTCATCCACACTTTTGAGGCTGGAAATTTCATGGGGTTTTGTACGAAAAAACATGAAGAAAACAATGAATTTTGTGAAGACCGTTAGTTATTTATAATCCATTCACATTGTACACTGCATATTTTTACCTTGGATTCTTAAATTTTTAGTAAACTTCATCATGGATTTGCGTAACGTGATCATGAAGGAAAAATGGAAAAACCATGTTATTTCATATTGGTTTCTTTTCAGGTGTAGAAACCTAGTCAAATGTAACTACCTATCCTCTCATATCGTATTTTAGAGCAGTGATATCAATTAAACTGATATTATCTTAATTTTTTATGATGGATTAGAATAATGGCATTTAAGAACATTTCCAAATTTTGATGATGTGAAAGTGTAATATTTATAGATGATTTATCTCTGCCAAGTTACTCTGATTCCTTTTAACCCACATTACTTCTTTTTGTTATTTCTGCTTTGTGAATGTGGAATGAAGAACGTTGTAGCTTGTAAATAAGATTTTTCATAACTTTTTACTGTTTTCTCAGTACTGCAGTAGAGAATGTGCCCATTTGTGGTCAACTTAATCTCATTCAATCTTGAAGGAAATTATTTACAGGTGATCCCCTGAGCATGTCCAAAGGCACTACTCAACTAAAGCAACTGGGGGGCTACTTCGACTTTTGGGACCAATTTTTGGTTTCGATGATAAGAGAAACCTATGCATTCATGATTGCGTGTGTGCAGGTTTGTTTGGTTGTGAAACTGAGGACTTAAAGAATGGATTTCTAGGTCCTCGAAAGGGAATTCAATAGATGCCTTCTGGAGGTTTCAGTCGGTATGGGGTCGGTCTACAGTCGGGTGGGAATCAGTATTCTGCATTTTGAGTCAGAAATAAGCAAATACTGATTCCGTACAGATAGTATTTGATTCCAAACAGATTCCAGTCCGACTCTAAACTGACTTCAGAATATCCTGATCAAAACACAAATCCAAAACTGACTTTATCTTTCCTCAGCATCTTTCAATTTGACAAAGATTTGTTCTTGGTTACAAATTTTGATTTACACTAGACTATTTGTGACCATTAGGAGACAGATTTTTTTGGAACTGACAGCCCATTAGAAGTATATAGGGAAACTGGACTTACTTTTTTTTCAGAGTAAATTTGGACTTAGCATTTTTTCATGAGATTTGACAAATAAAACTTCTTCGGGGCGGACTTGAAACAGTCATAAGTTTAGTCGGAATAGGGTCAGAATCAGTCGGAACCAGCAAGCGAAGAGCAAAATTGTTTGTTGTTTAAAAGGTTTGGTTCTGTCTATCATTCTCACATTTCAAGTAAAGAAGGAAGGTTTGAAACTTTCCTTTCTTACTCAGAGGGTTTCCAAGGATACAGAAAAAACAGGCAATTGAAAGTTGCCAATGAGGGAAGAAAGCGATCAACTGAGATGAAAAGAAACAGTTTGAAACTGCGTGTTGGTTTGGATACATCACAAAAATGTCAGTAACTGCTTCACACAATGAAGTATAGATGGATGCAGCTAGCTAGTACTGTATAGGTAACCTTGTGTTTCAATTTGTTTCAATTAAATGTTTGAAAGATTGTTAAAGAATAGAAACCTTAGGTGTCGATCTTAAGAACTGAGGTACAGTACAAGTACCCAAATGTGTATTCAACTTAAAAAGAAGGTAAACAATTTGGACACTGAATAATAGTAATGAAAGTAGCTGTATAGATGTATATACAGCTACTGTCATGACTGTTCTGTGGTATGCAAGAAGCAGCACAGTTTACAGTAGCTGCAAGGGATCATTTACTAGTGTGTTTTTGTAGTCTATAATTTGTATACACCGTTGGAAAGTCACTTTATAGCCTAGCTACGGTATATATTACTGTACCTTGATGTCAGGGCTCATGTATGATTAAATTTAAAATTGGAGAGTTTCATTGAGAGTGAACTGTTTTGTGATTGATACATTTTCAAACTGAAAGTTGAAGGGGAAAGGTACCCCACCACATGAATCAGCATATCTTTCAATTTCAACTTCAAATTAATTTCCTACACGCTTTGTGGCACAAGTAATTGTAGGATACATGCATAGTTATAACCTTTTAATAGTTTTACAGACAAAGCTGATACAAATTTAAAATAAAATTTGGGTAACAGCAGTATTTAGTAGAAGCAGCAAATATATGTTCAAACATGGAGGTGGGCAAAGAGGCAGATCTGGGATGGGGGTTGTCTAAAATTATACAGGTAAACTGCACACATCATGCTGATGTAGGGATTTGTCTTCAACCGGAAGTTTAAGTATACCTTTAAGGCCATAAGCAGTCGGTCTCCCCAAACTTATTTTGAAACAATAGCTAAATGTTACAAATGTCTTCTCATTTCTCTTCCAAGTATCTTTCATGATATTTTAGGACATAATTATTGCATATATACTACCACATATTCTCAAGAGCCATTCAGGAAATAGGACAGTTTACTATACAATTCTTTATTGAAGCGACTGCATTCTCCCTTAAAGTCTTAAATTTCAAATATACATGTTACAAAGTTTGAAAAATACATCCAAATGGTCCAACCCTCCATGGTTATTCATGAGCTGAGATAGAAAATGTTGAAGCTATTAATATGTACTTCATTTAAAATGGTAGATTGCACACTAACTTGTGAAGTCATTCTTGTATGACTTAAATGACCTTCTTTGGTTTTTCAAAAGCCTTCGACAAGCACCTTTGACCAAATCGTAATCACTGTCTTGTACTGTTATAGGGCGACTTGGCTAAATAAGTCCTCTCCATACAACATGCCTTGTAAGGCAACAGTAAATGTTCCAAGGTCGTACAGTATAAACATTTTGATTTCAAAAGGAAACAAAGGCATGAGTTTTGCAGGAAGGGCATTATAAATTATCCCGCAATCGACTATTTCAAATTAAATGAACAAATTAAATTCTGTATCTCAGCATCAGAGTCAGCTAGGAAAATGGGAACTGGATGAATGAAATTAATTTTCAACCTCTAAAATATGTATTGTTGCAATTCTTGACTTTATACGTCCACCTAAAGATTCTTTTGCAAATATGTTGCACTTTTTGTTTTATTGTTCTTTCGTTTTTAACCCAAATTAAGAGTTTGTTAAAATGTTTTAATCTAAGAGTGGAAAATATCACCTAAGTAAAAACAAGGTTCTGACAAAATAAAAGTAGGGCTGTAGGTGTGATTTAATTCATTGATCTTGTCATATACTCTTCCTTCACAAACCTTTAGATTTCTTAGGCAGATTATTTCGTCTTAGATTTACTTTTGCCTTCAACTTGTCAATTGGGGTCACCATAATCAGTTTCTGTTGCAGAGATGGTCTCAACCCTAGGGTTATTTTCGCCTGCAAGGGGACAGTTACTAGTTTTTAGCTGTAGTGTGGGTAATTAAGAAAGTAGAAAGTTTTTGTTTGGTTTTATCTGGAGGATAATCAGTTTCAGGCCCTAATTTTCCAAATGTAGCAGTCGGTTTCCAACAGTAAGTTTTTATCTAGATTCGTCTCAACTGCAGACTTTCCGACTACAGTCAAATTCAGACAATTTTTCAAAAAATTCCTCCATACGCCAACCCAGCGTAGCGTAGCGTACCTACACTCCATCTTTGCAACATGCACGAGTCAGCCCCCCCCCCCATCGAAAATACCTTCCGACGTCACAGTAATTTACTTGAAAGAACGCATGACACTCAACAGTCTATATATAAATTAAAAGGGCGATTATTGATCTGTGTCCGTGACCTAACGGATAAGGCCTTTGAGTCATAGTCGTGGGCACATAGCTGTCACGGGCTCCAGCCCCAATTGCGCTGAACTATTATATTCTTTTCTTCATCAGTTTTTAGATTCGCGAGAGTAAATGCTTTGCATTCTAGTTGATTTAGCCGGAGTATTTCGCAAAGAATATTGGAGTTTTCGAAATTCATAGTTTTTTATCTTTTTTATCTTCATCTGGACCCACTGACTCACACAACATTTTTCCGTGCCCATTTTTGCCATCTAGATAGTATGCTGATCAGGGGCGTCACTACCGTGGGTGTGGGGTGCTACACCGCCCAAAAATTTTCAAAGCGTTGTCTGTCGGGAAAATTTTGACGGCTGTCGGGAAAAAAATTGCCCTTTTCTTTTTCAGTCTCCTGACTTTGTTAAAAAAATCTTTTCTTTGAGGCTAACAGAAATGTAGGGAAATAATATGATCACTATATTTTACTTAGAGGGAATCAGTTTCGGGTGAAAAACTGCTTTAGACCTAAACCCTCCCAGATTTAACTGTATTGGCCAACTTCTCTGTTGGGGGAGAATTATTATAAATCGTTGGGAAAATAATTAAAAAAATTAAAAGTAAAGAGTAAGTGAGTGCTCTACTATACTATTCAGGAGGCCACTGTATTTTGAAGAAATCCATCTGTCGGAAAAGCAGAAGTACCTTATGTATTTCATAATTGTCTGACATGAAAAAGACACTATGTCCGACATTGTGAAACGAAAGCCTTATTGGAATGTGACGCAACACACCCTGACTGCCAGTCGGGGATTAGTTGGCAGTATTAGTATTCAGGTGCGCCTGGTCGCAATCTGATTGTAGGTTAACTATATCCGCAACACATTGCCGAGGTGGATATATTCAAAAGTTTATCTACTGTTTGTAAGTTAGTGAAAGTAAGAAATGGGGTGAGCACATTGAGCCGTCACCTAATTTTGCGAAAGCTTCTTAAATAGCCAATTCATTAAAAGATGAGTTGCGTTTGGGTAAATGACAGCTGTTCACTCCCACGACCTAACTAAACTGCGACGGCCTTCCTTTTCCCCGACTTCATTCCGAATATCAAGCAGTTTGGTAGTTCCGATGAAATCTAAGAAGACTGTCGGATCGCAGCCTAGACCAACAGCCAGGTCGAGAACAAAATTTGTCACACGACTAACCTACTCGTCTGCCACGCGACTGGTGTTCGTAGCAGTCGGAAAGTTACAGTATGCGCTGGTTTTTCACTTAACTTAAATCATGAAATCGAGTGGTTCGCGTTTGCTGTAAACTTGAAAGTGCGTACATTTTGTA
>WURT03095736.1:0-11035 GCA_009936505.3 Holothuria glaberrima
AACACAAGTGACTGCCTACCTAGTATCAGATAATGCTACTGCCTACCTATCTTAATTAAAAGCCAGCAACAGGGATCACGGCATTCTTGATCTCGCAAGCTCGTATAGAAATACCGGAAAAGAGAAAATAGGAAACCAAAAAATACGGCTTATAGGGCAAATTTGGCAAACAATAGAGATTTATAGGGATAACAAATAATATTATAGGAATTATAGGGCCGGTAGAGAGCCTGAAATATTCCCCAGAAGATCTGAGTATATACAAAACTGAGAAGGACATATTAAGAACAAAATATTCCCCACACTTAATGAGGCTGCCACAATGGGTTTGTTCTAAAGAGCATACACATAACACCCAATTGCCTGACCCTTCCCCACTCCACTCACCAACTGATAATTTACAAACAAGATAGAAATATAGATGTGACTTAATCTGACCAGAACGTTGAAATCACTACATGAAATGTGGAAAAATTGCTTTTAACATTTTATTTCTGTTAATGTACACCAGCAACATCAAATGTCCTTAAGGTATTGGAGGCTTCAGCTGTTTCACCTAACCACCCTTACAAGCTCACATGGTCTGTAAAATACAGAGTCAAGTCTCTTCCAAATGATTTATAGGAGCTTACAGGAAAATTTTAAAAATATCCCTCTGTTTCTATCCAGAACATGGGATTTGAATTTGATATGATATGTTTCTATTTTAAACATGTACTGTTGGACTATATGACCTTTGAAAAAAAATGAGGGTCAGTATGAAGCAGCATCATAAGTAACCTTCAATGTTGGTACATTCCACACAAAAGTGATCAAAAGACACTACACAAGCCTTAAAATAAGCAAACCTGACCAATGGGTGATTATAAAACAATATTGCCCCTGTTACATGAGGGTTAAACCAGAACCTGGTACAATTTCTGGACAACAAGGCACAATTATCAATCAAAACTTAATTGTGAAATGTTTCCCAAATGGTTGGTGAAGTGAGTATTGCCACAGATACTTCGTGCCAAAACTTTTGGCACTTGAGTTGTAAAAATACCTCTCTCCCAAACCACAGTACTCCTAGGCTTCCATATCTACTGCATGTCCATTGAAAAGAAATAGGTATCTATCATGTAGCACATATGACAGCTTTTTGAAATGTACACCAAAAGCAAAACAACAGAGAATAGAGCTAATGCCCAGCAATAAAATACTCTTACATGCAGAGGGAACAAAGGTTTCCATTCATCAACTTGAATGAACTATCAGTAGAAGATCCGACTGGAAGAAGCCCATAAGAGCCACTATGCAGAATAGCAGAAAAATGTGTTCAACAGTGGCATTGACTCCTTATGAGGAAAGGGAAAGTGAGTTGATCAGAATCTCAATCTGACACTGAAGTGCACAAACCAACAGTTGTTTCGCAAGGTCAGATAGGGCAACAGCATAGGTATTCCCTATGAAACCAAAACCATAGAGCCAAAAGGCTTAGTGATTCCTTCCTCTGAAAATATTTTTAAGTACTTCTTTCACTTTCCAGAGTTTCAAATTGACAAAATTTGAGCACCTAAGAAAAGTCCTGCCAGGTACCTCCCACTGCAGGCAAATTTAAAACCTAAAACTCCCCCCCCCCCCAAAAAAAAGTAACAACCCTGAATTGAGATCAGATTTAATGACCTAAAATAACCTTGACCTCTATCTAACAATAAGTTTCATCTACTTACAATAATGCATTCACATGTCCAGTATGAAAACTATGTGTGGTTCCTATCTTGAGAAATAAAATTTTACTAGGTTTTCAGTTTTTGACTTCAGGTGACCTTTGACCTCCCACAACTATAGAATTTTTTGTTCATTATGACAACTCTAAATTAAGTATGAAAGGTATCCATTATTTGCTCAATTAGTGGAGCATGCTGCCTATTGGGTATTAAGGTAAAAGACTCATGATCTAAGGATTACTAATTCCACTCCTGCCTGGGGTCAGTACATTGTGTCCTTGAGCAAGATGCTCTATTTCCATCTCTCTCCACCCAGAGGTTCAATGGGGACCTGTAAGATAACTTGTCCCTGGGTGTGCTGTTAGAGCTGCTGCCTCACTGGAGGGACTGTCTCCAGGACGATTTATCTTTGAGCAGGGGTAACACTGTACTGCACCTTTGATTAGGATTGCCTATATACTGGTGCATTAAAAATGCAAATATTATTAATATTATAATTGCACCTTGAGCTATAGCATTTAAAAGCAATTTCCAAGGGTTTTGTTTTATCAGCTCATTTTACAAAACCACCTCCCACTTTCCTTTTGTCATGATGTTTAAGTGCATAAATATCGCATATTACAGGTTAACAAGAGAATAATTCTGCAGTACCAAAAAATATTATCACATAATTGAAAAAAGGCAAAGATGTTTAAAGCTTATTCACAATCTCCACTGCACATGTGCAGAGCTTGAAGATCAGGAGATAATCATACTGCCATACCTACAACAAATGCCCAACAAATGCCAAAAAAATGAAGTTTAGTTCCAAAGATATTCAAGTCAGCCTTTTGCAGATCAAATGGAAGTATACAGAGGAATTTCCCCATGGTTATGTGTCTTGAACAGAATGCACACAATCATTTTGGTCTATAAAATTTTTTTTATAATCCATAACAAATCACATTTATCTCACATCTCTAAATGCTAAGTGCAGCTTGTCTATCTTTTATGCATCCCCCAATTCCTTACTCAATTGAAATTTCAAAGCAGCTTATAAAAAATTTGGGTTACTGCATTTACCCTTTAAGTTACAGAAATAGCAATCAGATTCTCAATTTAATCCAAAATTTGGAAATAAGATTGATGGAAAAAGCTAGGGCTACCAATCAGCACATTTTTTGAGTATTAAGACTGTAAACTTTTCACATTACAGTTCTAGAGTTTCAAAGTCTATTCCTCTTGTGATTATATTTGCAAATCTTTTTGTACAAACATTTCATCAATTTTCATTATATCTAAGCAATATTCACTCTTTTGAAACCTTTAACAAATTACATGAAAACAGCATTTTCGGAATAGCAGGACTTATAAAAAGTGGCAGTACCCACTTGTATAAAATGAGGCAAAGTTTTAAGTCTGGCATCAAGTGCTATAAATATTAAGTTTCAAAAATACAAGTTTTGTGTGGAGACATGGTATTTTGCAGCAGAAGATAATAAACCACAAGTGCATCATGGTAAAACATAAGATTTTGTAGCGACCAGCAAAATGAACAGACATATTTCACTGAAATTTTCATTTTATATCAAATGAAGCACACTTTTCACATGTCAAGTTGAATGTGAAGGGATATGATTTCCCCTTACAAGTCACAAAACAGATGGCACATCAACCATCAGTACTATCCATGCATTACTAAAAAATCACACATTATTAACCTTTATAAGTTATTATTTCAAATGTGAGACATTTATTTAACTTATCCTCATAACATTCCATTTGGACTGTCTCACATTGAGGTGTGTGTCCTCAAATTCCTCTCAATTTGCAACCAAATTTGCTACCTATTTTTTCCAGATTTCTTTTTCATTTTGTCACCGCTTGGACGTTGCTTTCTTTTAGAAGTGGACTTCCTCCTTGTCAGCTTTCCCCGGGACAGACCTTTTCTGGATTTTATCTGGGAATGTTTCTCTATGAGACTGTTCAGCTTCCCTTGTTCTGCTAGCATAGACAGGAATGTAAAGAGGAACGGGTCATAATTATGTGTCCTTCTGCAATCGTCAATCTGTGGATAAAAACACAAAAAAGGTTAATCAATGCGGTAATTTAAAATAATTCCAAAATATGGGCAGCACTGAATCTTGCAATCTTCATAATGGCATTAGTACTTCCAAGCAAGGCATTTTTGTTGCCATCAAATGGCTTGTGGGAAATACATGATTATGTCAAAGCAATGCAACAACTTTTTGAAATCTGTGTCAGTTGCTTTTTAGAATCTTTCACCATTTGTTTCATTGAATCATTCAGCCTTTAGGACTTTCTGTCAATCCTTCATTCTTGCTTTTCTGACCCTGAGGGAAGGGCTCAAAATTTTTGAAGCTTTTTGACTATCCCATGGTGCATGTGACAAACTTTTCCATTAGCTTGCAGGACATTATACTAGCCTTCAAAAGCAAGATCTACAGGTTATAGTACAACTACACAGATATACAATATTTTGTACAAGCCCATTGGGCTGTTGATAGTTTATAATCACAAGCCCATGTGGAGTTTGAGCTAGCCCCAGGCTAGTGGACTTATGCATTTGTCAAGCCCTGGATCCTGAGGGGATGTCATCATCTAAAACAGGCTGAAATGTAATGTATGGGTAGAACACTGCTTTGAATGAAAGAATTAATTTACATTTACTCACATAAATAAGAGCATTAACATGCTTCTATGTTGAGTGTGTGGTAGGAGTAATTCCTCACATGCAAATTTCCAGGTTCTGGTAGTCATTCAATCATGTTTAATATCAGACAGATTATTGATTAAGACTACAAATACAAGTACAAGTACTCAAGTAAAAGAAATTTTGAAGCACTCAGTTCATTCAACATGCTTCACTTCTTCACTATTTCTCACAAAAACTTGTGCTTTTGAAATACAAACGAGTTCCATATAAGCTGTACAGCTCCTTGCCTATGTAGTAGGCTGTATGAAATATTCCTTGTTCAATCATATCCCTGACCCTTGCCCAAGTGAACACCTAACAAATTCTTTTGGATATTCATAGAAATATGTAGACCAGGACTGGTTGATTGTAAGTGAATTTTCAAAAGAGTGCAAAATCTGGTCCCCTTCAAATCATGCAACAGCCTATGCCACCCACAGAGTTGGTATGTCATTGTAATACCCACTCCCTGGTAGTACCCACTGCAGAGGTGGCAATGCACCACAGTAATGACTGGACTTCTCATGTTTCAGTCTAGGATATCAGTTTTATGGCCACCAGGGTACACACAAAAACAAAAGCATGAACCATGTGAGAGCACATGAATAAGTCATATCATGGAAATGAAGTTTGAGTTCGAAACTAGATGCAGTCCTCTTTGCTTGGGTGGACACTGTTTGGGAAGCCTTGAAGAGGGGATGAGCAGTTACATTGCCCCCAAATGCCCCCTGGGCTATGTAGTTAGTTAGTTAGATGAGGTTTTACAGCCTAGTTTCTAACCAATTGGTTTAAGTCAAGCTGGCCACGGCCTTTTTTCCAATTGTGGCTCACTGGCTTGTTTTCCCTACTCCATTGCTTATGCTGAGCACCAAGCACAATAGCAGTAGGTCCCATTTTTAAAGTCTTCGGTATGACCCGGCCAGGATTCGAACCCTAGACCAGGGGGGCTATGTACCCATTGTTTGTACCATTCTTACATGATGCCATCAGGTTTACAAAATGCAGGCCTGGACAGTCCCTTGCTTTGCCCTAGTCAAAATTTATTTGGCCTTGACCTTCAAGTCTCATTTTGAACCCTGTGGTGTAAGCATTATTTGCCTGAAACTCACTTTATACTTAGTCCTCTTCTCTTTTTCATCCTGGATTTTCTGTTCATACTGCTGAATTTCGTCTTCAACACTCTTCATCAGATCAAGAAGCTCCTAGTTCAATGTGAAAAAAATCAATGATGATGGTTATTTTTCATAAGAAAACAAAGTTTTTAAATTTTCTTTGATAACTTCGAGGTATTCAGGATGCTACTGTTATTCTAACCAGCTAATACAAGCTTTTTACCACTGCAAAGTTGACACACTTCAGTAATCCAAATCTATTTTTATGAATCCTGAAAAGACAGGTGTCAAGATTTTTCTAAAACCATTACAAATGCCCAATGTAATGACATGCACTTTCCACAGTAATACCCATACCCTCACTATGACATTTCTGAGGTGACTAGCCAGTGCAATTTTCCAGTTAACTTTCTCGTAATGTAAAGCAGTGCTTTGTAGCAAATGCGTGATACTTTCAACAAACTGCACAGATTATGTAGATGCACCCATGGCAAAGAGTGTAACAAACTACCAGAGTTCAACTAATACAAAAAGTGCTGTTGTATGGAAGATTTTCTGAAAATTCCACCAAAATATTACAAGGTGTTACCAGCCTGCACTCATGGTCATATAATCTGTCAAGCCTCTGAAGTAGTGAGATCTTTTGTAAAGTCAGAATATTGTGAGTCTTCTAACCTATGCTATGCTGTAAATGGTGTCACCTGGCTTCTCGTACTACTGTACTGTGCTTATCGACCTCTAAATCAAGTTTCACTGCTTGCAAGCAGGGTAGCCTAGCAGCATTTTTCACTGCAATGTTCCAATTATTGTTGGTAGTAAAAGGCTCTTTTGGCATTGCAATTTTTCACTGAATATCACACATGGAATCCCAAAACAAAAGATATGACAAAATTGAAACACATAATTTGGTCACTTTCTTTTCAAATATATATAAGTTTTGTTATCTCTTCTTCAAATTGACAGTGAAACACTCAATTTTTACAATTTTGGGCATGAATGTGGCAGTCAAGTTTGATCTTTTGCCCAGGGTCCTTCATGACACATAAACTTCGAATAAAGTTTTCCAAAGACAATTGGTGAGCAATGCCAAGGGTTACAAATTTATCAAACCAAAGAAGAAAGATGAAATAGGTTTCACACCAACTCATATTTCTTACCCTTGGTGTAAATGGACTGGTTCCATCCAATTCTGTACTGGTATCCAGACTTTTTGAAGCCATTGATGATGCTTCCTCTTGCTTCTTAAGAGCAGCAGATTTGACAGTGGGTGAGGTAACAAGACCTGACCTTAATTCCTTTCCTCCTGAGTCCAATCTTCTTTTTCTCATTTCCAAATTAGCTTCTTCATTTTCTATCCTTTGAATTCTTTCTTTATCTTTTTCTAACAGATCTATCACCTCCTCTAATTTCTTTCGTTCCTCTGTGTAGGAACTTGCCTTCCATTGCTGAAACTTTGTAACTTTCAAGCTGTTAGGACTAGAGGCCCTGGAATGATTTGATGACCTTATTGGAGAATTGAAAGCACTCCCGACCTCAGATGCAGAGTCGGTACTGTAGTTACTAAAGGGTGATGAAGGGGGTACTGATTTGTCAAAGAGTGTCTGTATTGTGAGTGGCTTAGCCACATCTGATGAAGCACAGGGAGGCACAAATTTTGTCTCTTTTTTGGTTGACTCTTGCTGAGTAAGACTAGTAGGAGATGGTTCCCTCTTATGAGCATCGCCATCCGAGATTTCTCTTTTTATGGGATCAGGCACTTGAGATTCACTGCTTGTAGATGACGTATCGGCTTGTTTGCTAGTGTCTGAGTTACTGACTGCATCACCCTCAGTCTCTGATTCCGTGGATGCACTTGATGCATCGTCAGCTGACGGCAGACTTTTAGCATAGTTATGATTGTCGAGAGCTGGAGGAAGTCTACAATTGTTAAAAGTAGAAAATTGTATGGTAAAATTAATTATCTCAAAACATTATTACTGTAACAAAACAGTTAACTGCAAATAATAAAAGTTAGCAGTTACAAACTCCCCCTTAGTTAACATTTCCGCAACTTTTCCTGATTTAATGTAACCTTTATCATAAATTGTTTGACTTCAATTGTGCTTTTCATACAAGAATATTATGTGCCTTCTTATAATGCATGTATAAAGGATTAAATACAGCATGCCCTTTAAGGGATTTAATCAGGGTCCTACATAAGTAAAACTTTGATATCCATCTTTGAGGATACTTATTTGTCATGCAATACCTTTAGTTTACCTCAACATTATATAATGTAACGCCATCTCACACAATTAGAAACTGATGAAAACCTTGTCTTTAAAAACTAACTCACTTGCTTGGTCATGACATTTCATACCATTTGCACACAACTCCCATATATTTAATAGAAAATATTTGCATTATAATGAGAGAACATGCAAAGTCAATACATATCCATGCAAAAATGTCAACTTAATTAACAAGAGAATTCAAATTAACCCTTTGTAGCTAGGGATTAAGTCAATCAATCTGTGCAAGTGACACAAAAGATTTCCCATCATGCACCCCTAACTTTTGCAAGACATTTATTTCCATTGGAAGGTGTTCTCTTCACAAAGCAGCATACTTTTGAGATGCAATTCTTGCTGAAATCCTTAATACAACTGTTTTCATATTTATTTGAAACCACCATATTTTTCCACCAAAATGGTCAGAAAGATCTTTTTATTTCATTTTAAAGTTATATGGAAATGTATCAAAAGGAGCTGTTTTATGCAATAAATTCAGATAGAGATCATGAAAACTCCATTGGTGTTATTTTGTCATCTTTTAATAGCTTTCACTTTACTTTAAAATACTCTTCGAACTTTGACCATTTCAAAATAATTTTTAATGTGGAACTTCTCACAGTGTAAACATTTCTTTTGTCAACCTTAAGAAATTATCTGTTAACTACTCTCATGCTAGCTTCACAAACAAAGGATACCAAAAGAAATGCATAGTGAACACATCTTTCCAAATCACAGATTTGCACCTGTGATATTCCTGTTCATTTATGAGGTATCCCTGACAAAGAATTGTTTTGAAAAAATAGTCAGTAATCCATTGATTTTGATACAAATTACAGCTTTTTTTTAGTTTTCAATCTTTATAAGAAAGGTAGTACAGCATTTACATGTTCATAAACCTTTTACAATCAGGCTTCTTATTTCATGGTTTTCTTTTGATAATTTATACCGATTAGAGATGGGGATGACCTCCATCTTCTTCTTTGACTTTGAGTGATGCTTCTTCTTCCTCTTTTTTCTTTTATGATGATGGCGATGATGATGGGAATCAGAGCTCTCCTCTACTTTGATCTCATCCACTGTTTCAAGAGGTTGCTCTTTTGGAGGAGATTCAGCTGGTACAACTGGTTTATTTTCATCGGAAGTTGATGTCTCCTTAGTTTCCATAGTAACACCTGCATCATCCTTCTTATCATCAGCAGCAGCTGGCTTCACATCTTCCTGAATTCCTTGTTTCAACAACTCCTTTTTTCTAATGTCTTCAATTTTCTGTTGCTCTTCTCTAATCAGCTGGAGATAACAGGTTAAAATGTCAACAATTTAGAAGAATCTTGATTAAATATTTTGGGAAAGTTATTATTCAGAAAGTGGACACTCATTTCCCTTCACCATTTGTGCTGAAACTCATCTGGGAGTTATTTTTAAAAAATTTACTTATTCTTAAGCAGTTTTATCATAATTCAAGAATAGTATGGAAATTTTATAAAGAAGAGTAAATATATTTATGCACTTCTGCACTTTTATGAGAAGTGGGTAACTTGACTTGAATGAAATACTAGAGTAACCTTCAGGCAAGATTTGAACTCAACACTGATCTTGAAGCAACAAGAAACACCTCCTAGCAAATTAAGACTGCTTTTGTGTTAAACACACAGTGGATCTATTACAGAGTCATTTTAGAAACTATGTATGATAGATAAAGCAACCTACACTTAGGTGATATGGCATCCCCCCAAACCACACAGAGTTGCTAGCAACTCTCTGCCCAACCATATTTAGGAATAGTCCTAGAGTTCTAAAAACTGTTTATCACTGCACTTTGATTGACATTCATTCCAAATACAGTTTCACTCTGGTTAGTCAATAATGACTTGTACAGTCAGTTGTGTTCCCAATTAAGCTCACACACACTGTGCTTGACAATATTGTCTCAAGCCATTTAAACTCAGTGAAGGCCACTGTGACTCTATTTTGGAGGTGTACTAGACAGGTGGTTTGGTTTAAATTGTAGGAGGGGCTTACAGTTAAATTAGTAGGGAGAACTGATACTGTCTGGGGTTGAGATTAGAGAACCTTTAAATATTTTGTTAAAGAAATCATATACTATTTTCTTACCCTCTGAATTGCTTGATGAATAATCTGTCGATTGGTTCTCAATGTATTCAATTTCTGTTCAAAGCTAGAAAGTCTGTCAGACACCACTGCCATTAAATTAAATCGAATATCAGATTCCCCACTGAAACAAAAATGGAAGATAAAGCAGAATTTTCAAGCAACTTTGCAATAAATATTCATGACACACATCCCTGTCAAATGCAGTGGCAGATCTAAGACTTTTCATAAAGGGTGGTAGAGGAGTATCACACAGAATCAAAGCTTATCTAGGCCACACCATGGTTAGAAGTAATCAGAAAAGTTGGCATCTAAAATTGCCCTGCATTGTTGGAAATTATAGCATTCTAAAACACAAATTTGACATCACACTTCTGTATTTTTGCACATGGATTGCCAGTATGGAACAACCTATTGTATCTGAAATGCCCTAAACTGCAGGAAACTGCATTCTAAACGCAAACTTTCTCCATATGGGGAGAAGAGAACTGCCTCTACAACCCACTTATTTTTGCTGCTGGTCTAATACATGCCAGAAGATAGCAATGTTTTGTCACAGAAAATTAAGCAAAGTAAGATCACTGCCATGGGTAGTAGGAATAGGAAGGAGTACAGAGAGAGTTGGGTGACAACTCAGATAGGAAGCATTGCACAGGGGAGAGAGTAGACAAGTTTGCTTCTTGTATTTACAGGTATGTAAATGTTTGGCTATAGTTTCAATGCTAAAGTTTTCCAAGAACTTTTATCACATTCCAGAATGCATTATAACTGATATCCTGACTTTCTGGTCACGAATTGTAAGTGTGCGTACCTCTCAATACAGGAAGCAGACTTGTCTACTTTCTCCCCTGTTATCTTGCAATATTTATATCATGTTGAAATCGACAGCATTTTCCTTGAAATGAAAATGAATTCTTGATGGTCTGATTTTCCTTGGAAAGATGGAAGTGACAACACTCTTTGGCTTTCTGGCTGCCAATTCTTTATTTAAATTCTCTGTGGCACTAGTGTTGAAGACTTCACAGATTTAACAATCAGTTGTAATAAAAGAGTGGACTCACCCTTCATTTTCTAATCGTTCAGCAATGACTCGACGAAACTTTTCAGTCCAGTCCTCCTTTTCACCCCATGGTCCTG
>WURT03095747.1:1467-12565 GCA_009936505.3 Holothuria glaberrima
GGTATTACTGTAAGGTACTGTTTCCACTGGGTGTACTACAGGTTCCTTCAAAGGCATTATGTCCTTTGAAAAGTATACCTGTAAGGTATTATTCTTCCTCTGAGCATTGAAGATTGCTACAAAGACATTGCATCTTCTTGTTTGTATGAAGAGTTTCCTTCAAAAGTATCATATCCGTTGCATGGTATTATTATAAGGTATTGTTCCTAATGTGTGTACTTGGGTCAGATCCAAAACTACCTGAGGTGCGACGGGACAGAAATTGATAGCTCTTACTTTCATACTTTCCTAGACTTCACACATAATGCTATAGTTCTTTGTTTTTCGGCACAAGTAGGTCACACTCAATAATTAGCAGCAAAGAAAACCGCAATTATCATTTACATGTTGCCATGGTAATGAAACTTAAAAACGCGATGGGACGGAATGATAAAATGATGATACATTCACACTTTAGACAAAGTACTGATTTTTATCAAAGTTAATGGGAGTGACAGGAAATGTAACTTTCAGTGTTACCACAAAGTACAACTATCCTACTTACTACACTATTGAGTCATCTCAATTTGGTATTTGTTTTAATTATAAAATACTTAATTAAAAAAAATGTGATCACGTGACGGGAAGGAAATGCGACGGGACGGAATTTTGTCAATACTGTATATAATACTGTGTAGTGTTCAAACTCCATGTCTGAAATTTAGTTTTTCCTAGATACACTAAAGAAAGAGTAGTATCATCATTACTCTGATTTTTTGATTTCTTGCCCTGAGGTCAAGGAATCTATGCATTCATGCAGGCATACATGTACTGTACTGTATGTACTGTATGTGTGTGCGTTTGTGACACTGAGCTCCTTAACAGGATATCTCAAGAAGAGAAACCCAACAGTCCTCAAGCTTGGTATATAGATGCCCCATACTAAGAGGAAAAACCTGTTGTTTTTGGTGGAGGTCAAAGGTCATCTGGGATCACTTGGGTCAAACTCTGAAAACTGGTAACACAATATCTCAAGGTGGTAAGCCTGGATGAGTTTCATACAAGTCATTGTGGTGAGAATAACCCTATTGTTTAGGGGGGAGGTCCAAGGTCATCTGGGAACACCAGAGGTCAAAAAGCAAAATTTCTCAAGAATTCCCATGGTCAAATATGAAACTGCATAAATTTTATAGTCTGGTTTTGTGTTGGAGAAAACTTGGAAAGGGCTAAACACAATAACTCAAGAAGGCTTTAAAAGTATCTTATACTTAGCATGTGAATGAACCATGTTGTGTGTATGATCTAATGTTTAAAATGAAGGTTAAAGGTCATTTGAGTCACCAATGGTGAATAGGTCAATAAGCTGTAAAGATATGTCATTTCAGAACTCGGTAACCTTGGTGAATCTGACAATTGCTATTATAATACAGCTGATGATGACTGATGATGATGATGTGCTACAGTATGTTGAGTTGTACTGGAGCTGAACATGGCCTCAATGCCATTACTCCAGCACAAGGTGTGACCAAATGCTTAATGTGTTCAATTTTACAAAACATATAAAACTTACTATTTAAACTGACTTATGATTTTTGATTGAGTATAATTTGAAAAAAAAAATTTGGTGCACATTCTGTTACTTACTATTAGGTGTATTTTAATGTGTAATTACTGTATTATCATTATACAGTAAGGTACAGTAACAGTGTATAGTGCAAAATATACTTAAGCAGCTTTTAAAAATTAAAAGGGTCAGTTTACAAAACTTCATATAACCTGAACATGGTACATCAAAGAGAACATATGCTAGGTTTATTACACAGCCCTGTGGTATTTAAGCAGTGATAAAAACATCCCTAGTTTAAAAATTTCTGTCCTGTCGCACCATTTTCCGTCCCATCGCACAAAATTTCCGTCCCGTCATGAAAATTTCACAAAGACATGCTAAAACTATGAGATAATCTGTATTAAAATATATTAGTTGGTGATCCTAGGGACCTGAAAGATTGATAGTTCACAAAGTCTTGTGCGGATTCATTGCTTGTATCATACGTAAAATAAAAAAAAAATCATGTCAAAATGCGATGGGATGGAATTGGTCCAATTAAAAATGGTCCACTGCCAATTCATAGGGGATTTGGAAAAAACTTGATATTGATGGAAGTACCTTTCAACATGATAAACAGAATGCCCCCTAAAATCTCACTGTAAAGTTATTTATTTTTAATAGGATCCAACTTAGCAAATTCCGTCCCGTCGCGCTCAAAAGATGCCATTTTGAATTTTCTGAGTGTACATCTTGGAAACTTGACACAATTTCACTAAAAAAAATATGGTCCCACAAACTTCAATCTGTATCCTTCACCACCACACAAAAACTTTTCCTACAATATATTAATGAATTTTTTCAGTTTTGGGTGACATGTTTTGGATCTGACCCACTTAGGGCTCCCATCTAAGGCATCATACCTGTTGAAAGGCATTACTACGACACACTGTTCCTCCTTTGAAAAGTAATACAAACTTGACTTGAATATTCATGACAGTTATTCTTACTTGTAAGCACAGAACTCTGCAAAAGACCAACTATAGAGAACGTGCAGATAATGTATTTTGTACCACTTGACTAATTTCTCTGGCTGGCAAACTGCCTCTTTTAAAGTTGACTTACTATGCTAGGCTAGTTTAAAAAGGGCCTTAAACCTTGCTGGTATATAATATTTTTGGCCAAAATGTGGCCAAAATTTTTCTTTTGTTTATCATGTGTCGCACGTCTCCTAGAGTAGAAAAAGGAAGTTTCACTAAAAGAAATTCAAGCTTTGGAAAGACAAAGAAATAAAAAAGCAAACAGCTGTATTACATAAGTATGTGGTGGGAGCTCCCTTTTTGCCATCCAAATTGACTGGCAAAACCGTGTGCTATGACGTCAGTACACGTCCTCTATACAAATGACCTGACACTTCATGAAGTACGTAGAAAATTCATCTGCACTAACACTCCATATCACCTGACAACACTTCACCATCAGAGAAAGAATAGATTACAAAAGTTCTCACCAAGGGATTTCATAGTTTCCCCCTTGAAAAGCTTCAATCCCTTTGCACAAAATTGCCTTAAGTAATGGGGGATAAAGGATTAATATCAACAACACTTTTTAGAGTGTATCATTTTAGTGCAAGTGTTCTTTTGAGTAACAATAAATAATGTTCACAACCACCGTCACTGTGTATCTCTGGCAATGGTGATAAGTGACAGTGTACATGATCAACAACAACAAAGGAATTGAATGGGATAAATTTACCTTTAAGGATGATGATCTGGCTTTATCTTCAGCTACTTGCAATACATGGTAATAATTACTTCTTTCTGCTGTTGGATGCATTTTGGACAAACCGTTCTCAACCAGGTTAACAGAGAGATTCATACCATCAACAAACAGCCAGCCAATGAAATTACCTCCCTTATCGAGGGCTTCCACCTCCACCTCAATCTGCGAGACAAAAGTAGCATTCATAGCTAACAGCACACACTATCACTTTGAACCGTGCAACTCAAAGGGACTGTAGAGACCTGGTATTGAATCAATGTCACCATTTTGATATGTAGAAAGAGCTGCATGCATACTCTATGCCTGTGATATGGGTAGGGCTGAGGTTGCTATACACCTGGCCTGTGTTTATATTTAAGCCCTACTTTGTGTGTATAAAATAGGGCAAACTTTCCAGTCATGACAGCACCAAACAGTAACTACTTGTAGTTTGCACAGTGTGTATGTTACATGTTAATATACAACAATAGAAAGTTGCATAATATTTATATTAAGCAAAAAAAAAAAAAAATATGTTTGACCAATAAAACCTGCACAATTCGAGGCAGTTTAGCTAACTTAAGCATACATCCAACATGCACAGGCTATGCTACATAAGCCTACGTAAGAAAGCTGCCTATTGCCTATATATTAAGTTCATGGACATGAAACAGTTGTTTCACAGAATTACTTGGCCATATTACAAATGTCACGGTTGCCCCAATGACTGCCTCATGGTTCATATTGGCTACACTATGCTGAGATGTGAGAGTCCCGAAAGAAGCCTTCAGCGATTTGTAGAGTCATTTGCCCATGTTAACAAAGTTTTACTATGATATTAAGAAACCTCACATGGTCTTCATGAAGTGTAGGGTAATCATTTGCACAACTGCTGATAACTGATTGGTTAGATTGCTGTGCCCTGTCTCTTGAATCAAATCTACTATTGCAGGTGCCAGGTACTGACATTTACAAGTACAAAAAGAGAACCAAATTACTAAGAGCATGTATAAGTACTTAATATGCCCAAAACAAGCAGAAAATAACAAACATCAACTGCTAATCAGCCTGCAACTGGGGTCACAGAATCTATCTGCTCGGCACCCCAGTCTTACAATTCCAACGAGAGGCAGACTCTTTAATTTAAGTTTTCTTTCACCAGACTTTGTATATCATACCTCTCTCTGAAGGCACGTTTCTTTTGTGAACTGGAGGGCTTCTTCTGCATATGGCTCTGATTCAGATGGACCCCCTGGACCAGTTCTAGCTGACCTTGGACATGTTATACCTGTCAGGGGAAGGAAGATGTGAAAGGTCAGATCAAAGTGTTTTATAATAGTTCTTGCAACTCAAACTTTGACTGTGTCCATCGAGAACCCATCCTCCCCCACCATAAGAAATAATCCTCCTGTACTGCAAAGAATTCAGCTACACATACTTGCAGTCTTGCATATTAAAATGTGAGCAGCAGTTTTTGAACATGCAACATGATGTCCCTCAAAAATGACAGAAGAGAGGTAGGAGCAGCCTACGCAATCTAGGAGGCAACTAGGGAGCAAAGATGCAACTTTCTTTTTTTTTTCTTTGGGGGGGGGGGTACATCGATACATTAATAATATGGGGGAAGGGCTTACCCTCCAATTGGGAATTTTTAAAGAAATGAATGAAATGACTTATTGACATGTACAAAACAGTGCTGTCATTTGACAAAACTGTGTTAGATGCTGCTTCTAGAACAAACATTTAGCCTAGCCCTAGCTTCATATAATATTAATGTACATTTTGCAACAGTATCAGGTCTAGTGACCGAAGGGGACTGGGAGGTGCTGAAAACTGGAGGGGGGGGGAGCAAAATGAAAAACAACTGCAATTAAGCTCAACAGCTGGAAAGAATGCTATTAGTCATGCTTCTTTTGGTATATAGTCTCAGTATTGCAGGTGGGTGGGGTGAGAGCAGGGAGGGAAACCAATGCCCCCTCATACCCAATGGACAACAAAGGCATTCAACTCACCAGCTGGAAGGAATAATTACTTTACAAATCTACTTTGGTATACAGAGTCTCAGTCTTCTGGGAGACTGGGGTAAGGGGAAATCTTAAGGAGGAGGGTAAGACAGGAATGTCCCTCATGCCCAATGAGTTACAAAGGCATTTCAACTCACCAGTTAGAAGGAATGTTATTAGACATGTCTCCTTTGGTATATAGAGTCTAAGTCTTGTGGGAGACTGGGGTGAGGGAAAATCTTAAGGAGGGTGAGAGAGGAATGTCCATCATGCCCAATGAGTTATAAAGGCATTTCAACTCACCAGCTAGAAGGAATGTTATTAGACATGTCTCCTTTGGTATGTAGAGTCTCAGTCTTGATCCACTGGCAACGAATTCAACAATAGCTTCACTCCGACCAGCTCGTTGTAGGAAAGGCAAGAACTGCTTAGATTTGGCTGGTTCCTGTAAGTATTACACGGATCATAATTACATACAGCTCAAGATAAATTCCAGTTCCTGACAAATTGTGTGTCAATGTACTCAAGTTTTAAAACATAAAAGTAAAATGAACTACACACATGACACAACAAGTTTCAATTTCTGACACATTTAATATAATGAAGCTCAGATTTGTTCATGACTTTTCTTAAGTCTTCAGAATAAGTATGAAAGAAAGAAACGTGTACTTGTTTAGGACAAATTTGTCATGAACTAACATATATGTGGCAGGAAGTTTGATTTTTCACACTCATGGTTGCCAACACGTATGAACTTCAGACCTGACCAACACCTTACTGCTAAACAAAGTGTAAGCTTTTCAGTTTTCCTGACTACACAACAATTTTTCCAAACCAATCTCCCAAATCAAGGCTTTCAAGGTCGTTCAAAATTTTACACTTTTTCCAACTGTCATTTTCCCTTCCTGCTAGCCTTTGTAAATTAAGCCATAGAGGAAATACGTAATTGAGTAGGCAACACACACACTTACTCATCCACACACTCACAAACACAGACAAAATGAAAATCATCTCCTACAATATTTTAATAGGTGGAGAGCTTCCCATCTAGTTCAATTTGCTGATGTGAACACCATCATAAACACTGATGAACTTTCCCAGAAAAGTAATCTACTCAATTAATTGAAGGTGGTACCTGATGCTAAAACTGTCATTGACCCCAACCAACTTAGCACCTGGAGCTGGTCTTAAGTAAGAATTCTGTAATGGGCCCCCAACCAGGTTACCCCAGGCAAGTAGGCTACCTAATTGGAGAGGGTCTCTCGCTGTAGACAGAGCTATCTATTGGAACAAACTTATTCAAGACACATCTGAAACTCCATGAACAATACATAGTTTTAAGTGAAAACACTCGTTCATAGACCTTTAACAAACTTACCCCAGACAAATCAGCCACTCGATGAATTGGAGGTGGTTTCTTGCTGTGAAGCCCTTTGCTGTTCTTTGTTGCTCTTTGTTCAGCGGCTAGCAGGTCATCATAGTGTGATGACCTCTGGTCATCATCCTGTCTGTACCTTACTACCGTAGCCAGACCCTTGCTGACCAAGGCCTCTCCAACATTGCTAAAAAAAGAAAAGTATAGATTTCCTCAAATGCAGACTTCTTTAATTTGTTACAACAGAGAGTCATATATAAGTCCTCAGACATTATTACATAATTTGGCCAGTATTTTCCTGCCTGGAGGATGCATTGTCTGTACATGGGATGTATGGTTCAAAGTGGAGATAAGTATTAATATTGCTAAGTGTTACAGGGTGATTCCATTACCAGATGGTGCTCTTTCCAAATTCCCCTCGACTCTCTGGCAAAGAGCCAAGAGGCGAAACCAACTGTTACTCCGAAAGGAGTTCTGCTCCCCAAGGAAGCTACGTCCCCCAAAAGGACAACACACTTAATTGACCAACCTCTCCACCCTCAGACCTCTACATGAAGGGTGTGCCATGCTTGGTCTTATTTTGAACTGGCTAAAAAGAACATATACTTAACTGAGACTACCACAAGATTTTAGCCAAAAGGCTGATTGCCCAAAAGTGGCAATTCCGACCATGTACAGAAGATGGTTAGGCCCAAAAAGGCTGTGAAGAAATAGTCAACAAATGCAGGGTTTCCCCTGGCATTGTTTTCATGGGGTGGCCACCTCACAGTTTTTGCCCACCACCTCACACAAATTTGCTATAATTTCCACCTGTACTGTACTAGCTATATAGTATATTGAGTTCTCCCTCATTGTTGGGGGCAAAGGTGGCATCATATTACTCCCTTGAACTGATACCACCTCACACACTCTAAAACCCAGAGGAAACCCTGAAATGTATACTGGATAGACCTTCATAAGTAGTGACACTGTTATTTCTAATATAAACATTCACTCTTAGTTGCTGATCCTGAGAAGCCCCCCCCCCCCCCCAAGAATTCTAAGCTTATACTTACATATCTCCCACATTTACAGTAGCACAAGTCTTCTCAGGGTACCCATCACTTGCAGGTTTGATGTAATCCACAGTAACATTTACTTTCTTTCCAATCAACTTCTTTCTCAGGAATTCCCTTGCTTCAAACATGTAAGGAATGTCATACAGGGGTCTGATCCTGCGTTCCTGTTACAAGCAAAATGGAAAAAAATTCAGGTATGTTACAATGTTTTTCTTCAATATTTTGCTTCACATGAAATTCTTTTTTTTTGTCATATTTACTAATCAAAAGAGGGAAATGAATGTTAATAAATTCATAGGGAAAACTTTTTAAACATCAAAAACAGAGTCAACTTTTTGAAGTAAAGACTATATATATTTTGTAAAATGTTAAGGTCCCTTTCAGTGAACGAGCAAGCTTTTCACCATATCATAGTATCTTATGATCATAACCTAACCCAAACTGACATGTACCCCTGTAAAAAAAATAAAGCAGTACTGTGATTCTTCTCCAATCATTGCTTACTGCCCCCAAGATATGAATTGCTACCCCCCCAAATAATAATCCTTAGATGTCCATACTCTGAAGCATCTGTTGTAAAGTTACTTCAATGAACCAATCCAACCCAGGAATAACCACTGGTGGCCGTCTCCAAGTCTTGTTCCCCTATAAGTGGCAATGGGAAGGGGCAGGAGGGGGGTGGGGAGGGTGCAGCTATTCACCCTGAAAAAAGTACTCACGTTTTTGGGTTGATCCTCACCAAATGGACCTAACCTGGGCGGCCTGATACTGGCTAAGTTGATTCTTCGGAATTCTCCAGAGTTGGTTTTGATTACCAGGGCATCAGCGTTGACAACTTCCACCACCTTCAAAAAAAAAGAGACTTTGTTAACCAGCACATTGACAGGTATTCTAATGAATAGAAGGTTATTTGCAGTAGAATTTCACTCACTACTCAGCACACCAATGTCAAAAGAAATGTTCATATTAGAGTTAAACCAAATTTTGTCACAAAAATACAGTCAAATGATCTCCAAATTGTTCACAAAAATATTGTCAACTGACTTAAAAAAGCCATACATAAATTACCACACTGGGGGCATACTAAGACAAGTCATTGTGACAGCGTTTTTCTTATTAAATTCTATCTTTGCGTCATGGATGTTTACAATGTCATCTTACCTTTCCAGAGAGATTTTTCTCTGTAATATCAATGGTTGGGGCTGCAATGTACTCCTTCCATAATTTCAACTTCTTCTCTTTGGCAACTCTGTCAAGGAATCAAAAGACATGTCAATGGTTTGTCCATGCTGGAAGTCATCAAGTGGCCTCACTTGGCACGACACTACAAAATATTGTTTGCTTGGTTTGTGGTTTTCTGTTATCATATTTCTCATCAGCTAAGCAGACTTTACAATTCAAACTAACTATATCAACGTATAAGTTGGTACAAGACATAGCATACCTGTTGAGCATGGCTCCTGGACAACTCCCCCCCCGATAACTCCAATGTCTACAATGTTCCCCTTAGACGAATTCTCTTGGGACAAGTTCCACCTAAGATGATTTCTACCTGAACTCCCCACCTCAGTTGTCTGAGGGGTAATTTTAATGGGTGGCAATGGCCCACGGGAAATTGTCCCATGTTGGAATTGTCCCAGGGAAAGGGCCCAAGGGGAAATGGTCAGGGAGGGAATTGTTCAGTCATGGTTGAACATGTTATTCATGCTACCTTCAACTATACAAACTCTAAGGAGCAAGTTGAGGTCCATGATTGCTGAGAACTTGGGATATAACCTAAAAAGTGCTATGAACACAATACAACCAGCAGGTTCTCACTTGTCCATCTCTGGGCAGTGGCAAGATATTTTATATATATACTGCTGGGTTAAATATTGCTGTAATTGTTTTAAATCACTATTCTGTCAAGTTTATGCAGGCACACAAACGTATCACTGCGGTGCGAAATACATAGCTAGGGAAAAACATTAAGTTCCTTAAAGTAAACAAATACTAAATTTACTTACTTTTCTGCTGCACGAAGTCTCTCAGTGCCAGTAGTTACAACTCCCATGCTCCAATCCACACATCTTGCTAATCCTTCACTGAGCAGAAACTCTGCAATGTTACCATTCTGTGGGGGGAAGGAAAGCAATAGATAGTTGAAAAGTCAAATATGAGAAACAAGAATACTAGCAAAACAATGCTAATTCCATGCAAATTTTTAAAGTAAAATACATTCACACTTACAAAAGATACAGACCGACTGCATGGTCAAGTAGTTAGAGCATCCGACTTGCAGCCGGAAGGTCAGGGGTTTGAATCCTGGCCAGGTTATACCAAAGACTTTAAAAATGGAACCCACTGCCATTGTGCTTGGTGCTCAGCATAAGCGATGGAGTAGGGAAAACAAGCCAGTGAGCCACAACTGGAAAAAGGCTGTGGCCAGCCTGACTTAAACCAATTGGTTGCAAACTGAGCTGTAAAACCTCATCAACTAACTTACAAAAGATACATAGACAACATGATGAGGACAAAACTTTGAAGTCTGATACTAATAAGTATATGACATGTTTGTGTGAAGAGAAAACTTGATTAACAATATAAATAATGACTTAATGGACTGAAGGATATCTCTTTCACTTCTTGAAGTGTTATGTCTTGGGCCAATATTCAAATGGAAATATCTAAGAATACTACGGAAGGTAATGGTCACTTTTGGAGGTACAGGACCATGCTTTTGTTGCTCATTCTTGTGATAATTCTTACATGTAGACTAATGGGATATCTTCTATAAAAAGAACAGAAGATTTAAGAAAGAGGACAAGTCGAAAGTACCCTCCTTCAAACATATTTGCCAGGTTGGAAAGGCTACATTCCTAATTGAAAGGGAAGGGATGAGGGGCCGATTCATAGATGGGTTCAGCTGTAGTAGTACATATAGCCCATTTGCATATGATGTCACAAAGCAGAAAGTGCTCCCTCCTTTGGAGGAAAAGCGCATATCATTGAAAGTTACAATAACAAATATAGACAGCTGATTTGTCAACCAATCGTATACGCCCGCAAGTCTTCTACAGGTGTGTGCAAAATCCATGCCGTTTGTGCATGCATGCTTCATTGTTCTCCTCCAAAATGACGTCGCGTGACGTCACTGCATAAGGTCTATATGTATCAGGGATGAGCCTGAGATACAAAAAATATCACTGAACTTTGTCAGTAGATACATAGCATACTGGCGTCAGTCTGAGAGCACGGGGGTCCAGGGGCAATTTGAGCTCCTGGTGGGGTCCAGGGGCAATGCCCTGGCATGGGACCATGGGCAGCGCCCCTGGAAGCTCCTGGATTTCTAAGATTTTGTAAGGCCCAAATGTCTTAATTGTTTATCATATTTTGA
>WURT03095769.1:0-12565 GCA_009936505.3 Holothuria glaberrima
ATGATAATGATAATGATAATGATAATGATAATGATAATGATAATGATAATGATAATGATAATGATAATGATAATGATCATAATCATAATCATAATCATAATGATAACGATAACGATAACGATAACGATAACGATAACGATAACGATAACGATAACAATAACAATAATAATAATAAATGTTAAACCATTGGAAAAGACAATGGTGAACTATCGAAAATATAGGTACTGGTGCAATATTTAACTTTATTTTATTTACTAAGGAAGTTTTTTTAAACTATTTATTTCCTTTCGCTACATCATTGCAATTTATTTTTTTTTCAGTAGGTGTCCGAAAAATTCTCGGCATATTGCCCGAATTTTCACAGAAAGTTTTAGTTGGGGGCTGCCCCCACCTCCTGTGCCTATGGAGAAGTTTTGGTTAAATGGAGAAGAATAAATTTTTCACAGAATATCTCACCAAGTCAATGAAACATAAAAACAGCTAGGGTAATATCTTAGAGACCTATTACTGACATTATCTGAGTTTGCAGGAGTTGTTTAGTCTTTCAAATTTCTGTTTTTCTGCAGGTTCCATCATTTCTAAGAGCGCTTTTACCTTGAGTTAATTTCCACATGCCGGCTTTACTTGTAACCCACAAACCACATTATTGAGCCTATGAAACAATCATAATCAATTTTTTGGCACCTTATGTGTTGAGGAAAATATCAAAATTTGAAGGAGCCAGGGGCCTGGCTATGCCCGCGGAGCCTGGGGGGGCTAAGCCAAGGAGCAGGGGACTTGGCCCTAAATGCCAGCCCCTTGGTTACAGGCCTGCTCAGAACTATCTTGAGATCTGATTGGGAACAAGGGTGGGGAAATTGGGGAGTCGGTGGGGGAAAAGAAAAGATCTGACGGGGAAAATGCCCCTGTTATTCCCCCGTTTAGCGCCGCCACTTGGGGTATCCAATCAAATGACTTCTCACCCTTTTTCACTTTTTTTATTCGTCCGTGCCATACACTGCTCTTAATTTGGCAAATAATATATTAAAAAGATCGCCATACCAGAAAGCAAGGGCGTAGGAAGCGGGGCTGGAGGCTCCAGCCCCCAGCGAAATTTGTAGGGAGCGGAAGTATGCTTCAGCCCCCCCCCCTCTCCAAGGCCAAAAAACCCTTATTTGTCTCTTCTGTTAAAAATGTCAAAAATTTATTTTATTTAAAAGTAATTTACCTTAAAATTTGTCCAAAATGATTCACCAAATTGCATCTTAGGTCCCTCAAAAATCCAAAAATTTTCAAAGGGGAGGGAGATACCCCTCCCCTGAGATCCCTCCCCCGGGTCGGCGGTCCGAAACAAAAGAGAAACAAAGAGAAGATCTTGCAGCGCTCGTAGTGAATCCGTGTCCATAAGATGAATGAAAATCATGTGGGCACGGAGTCCCTGCCAAAAAACGCCCACCTTATTTTTTCATTATCTTTATTATGTTATTGTTAGATTGTCGGCCATATTGTGGTTCCTATCATCTTGGTAAGCTTGGATACCTGCATAAAGTATCGAAACACGTGTCTTGATTTTTATGCTCAATTTTCTACTGATATAATAAAGGCTCTGATTGTAATATACTTTTAAAGATTATTTTCTGTGATGTTTTGGAATACTTTTTATATTGATCTTATTATTGTTGAGAATTTTATCATGTTGTTTTCACTTCTATGATGCTTTTGCGCCATGTTGGATGACATGTTAACTCGCACAAAGGTTTTTTTTTTTAAATCCAAATTTGATAACAAACCATTAAATTACATCATTTTCTAATGCTTTTTCATATTTTTTTCTTTTTCAATTTACTTTGGCGGCATTTTTTTCTCACCGTTTTCGTTAACCTATAATTTAGACAGAACAGTTCCAAAATCTAATTTTTAATATTAATCATAAAAAATAAACCATATTACGGGTAATTGCTTCACAACCGTTTTTAAATATTTTTCTTTTACAAAACATTCATAACTTTGCTCCATTTTATTTTGGCAGCCATTTCAAATGAGTGACAGGAAAGTGTTTACCGTTACCTCTTGAATTAGCGTCAAGGGACCATAAGGTTCCTCAAAAACCCTGGGTTGTAAAGTGAGGGAGCGTGAAGTGCCTCTCGCTCAAGGCCTTCACATGTATGTACATAAGGTTTCACCTAAAACTTTCAGTCATCATCTGAAACTGCGGCAAATCTTTTTATTTTATTTCCTCTTACAGGTGATGTTGGTGGGTACCTAGGATTGCTATGTGGTGCTAGTGTTGTAACTATAACCGAGATGATAGATTGTCTTCTTGTGACCCTCTCAAGACTTCGCAGGAGACGGAATATTTCTTCTTCAATGTGAACTTCCCTTCGAAGTAGAAAACTGATTGGTTCATTCATATAAAAACACTAGCAAAAAACCTGATAAGAAATGTACTTTTCCTTAGATGAAATAATATGAAATGGAGAAAGATCTTCGAGTTGAAATATTTCGTGACTGCACTGATGTGATAGAACAGGACAGTATGTTTCGACTTAAAGACAAGGTGTTACACGGTTGTTTCTGTCCTGTCTTGTAATTCATAAATAGGAGTACCCTTTTGTTCCTGATTTGGCCGAACAATATTTACCCGACAGGATAATACACCTTAAAAGATGTAAAAGTTGGCGATTCAAAATTGATTTGTGATAAAGCTAAAACAACTGAGTTCTTACAATGGTTTCAACGAGGAGGCCGATGGGTGAATGAATTTTATTTTAAATAGTTGTTATTATAATTGTTTAATTTTTTCTTGTTTTAAAACCATGGAAGACTGCCAAAAATTTGCAGCTAAACGAATTAACCGTCTTTCGATGAAGCTTTTTGAGCTAGAATACACTTCAAATATTTTAAGCTCGAAAATAATTTATACCAGCTTATTTCAATGCTTCTCTGCTCCAAAAAGTGATTGGGGAAAAACAATTCAAAACAGATCAATTAAGTCCATGAACTTATATCTGACAGGGTAAATAAATGTAATGTTGCTCTCATATTTATGGAGATTGATAGGAATTTTTATCATTATCAATTGCGGTAGACAGAAATATCCCATACCTTCCTGAATTTAAATAAGACTACGTCAACTACTTGTGATGATGACTTAGTTCATAACACATTGTTTTGTAGTTTTTAACCCCCTAACTCAGAGATATTCTGATATCTTTAAACTTTATTTCTTGTTTTTGTAAATTTGTGTTATTGTTTGTTTCTATTTTTTTAAGAAAAAATAAAGGGCTATCTCTTTACGTTCTACTGAACTTAGGAAATGATTCATACTTGTTTTAACTCAAATTTTCATGATAACGATCGTACAGGTACTATTTGAAAATAAAGGCCATATCACGGATACAATGAATAACGCAATCAACCAAATTCAAACATTTATCTGCTTATCGGCGGTATGATTAAAAGGTGACCCTGATGCGTAAGAGAACACTGTTTAAAGAGGATGTATCCATTTCGCCTGGTTAGCCTTGTAACTTGTTAAATTGGTACTATGTTAAGCCACTACTGTGTAGAGACGCAGCCAGAATGTTAAAGGAAGGGGACACGGAGTAAGCAGAATTACTGGTGGCATTGTGTGCTCAATTCTCCTGAAAGTGCGTTACCTTTTACAGAAGGAAACTGGGAGCAAGTGGGGTACAGATGTATTGACTGGGGAGAAGATGAACCCATAACCCCTTTTGCCGGCGCCATTGCTCTCGTCTTTATTTGATATCTATTAAAAAATACCACTGAATACTATAAAAGAAGGCTTTGAGACAGTGTTTATACCAGAAATAAAATACCCGTTGCAATCCTTTTTGGTACATGCATGCACAAACAGATTGCCCTCATTACTTGAAACACCTAAGTAAACACATCGCTATTCGACTGCTGAGCCAATAGGTCAAGTTGAATGAGCCTGCGTAATGATATCGGGTAAAATATCATTAGAAAAGCAAAGGGCCCAGCCAGCTGACAGCGTGTGCCCATCAGTGCTATTCACGCTACACTGACTTGTATACGCTGAAACCGATCTCTTTATAAAAAGCCACCATAGATTCCAAAGTCCTATACCTACACTGTTATGAAAAGTGACTCCTTTTTGAGACGCAAATATCGCGGCTATCATCAAGAAAACATTCTTTACAAAGAATGCGCTAAACATTTTAACCTTTTACCAATGCATTTGTACACAGCGTCCATGTTGCGCGCGATAAGTTTGACGTCCATTATGGCTGAAGCTGTTGTTGTTACATGTATTTGTGACGTCGGTGAAGAACCTCTACAGGCAAAACTAGAAAAGTAACAGCTGAGCAGTTTTAGAGAAGTTAAGTCGTTATTTAATGCTATTTAGTACAGACCATTTTGCTGACATGATGTGTTCAATTTGTGATGTGTATGTGGGAGGAAAGGAGTTGAAGTACACATTACGAAAATTTGAAGACATTTCAATTTATTTTAAGCACTATTTTATTGTTTGTTTCAGCGATGTAAAATGGCATTTGGATAAAGTCAAATAAATGGCTGCAACCAGCATACTAGTACACAAGTCTTCTTTGCTCAAAATTTCAACGGGCATGGTACACAAGTTTGAAATCAGTCTGGAAGACCTACTTGTGAGCTTTCATATGAGTGCAGCTTGTGCCTGATGAAAACTTGTACATAGGGCCACAGGTTACGAACCAAAAAAAAAAATAATAATATGGTAGTAATGGCAAGAATAATTAGTAGTACGCTGCCTCATGAAAGGTTAGACAGCCATCCGTCGACCCACGATTGCCAAAACGACTGAAAACCAATCACAGTTCGGGCGGGTTTCTAGGGCTTTAAAAAAGCTCAAAAGGAAAAAATAAAAGGCGTTTTCCTTGTTTGTGAGAATCTGTTTGACGCCATTGATTGTTGAACAGATGATTGAATTAAATTAAATTAAATTTTCTCTAAATACAGCCTCTAGGCTAAGTGGAGTTAGCTGTTCGATACATTTGATATTCTTATAAAAGGATAAGAGGTGCACTATCTGACGTTACACTCTGTCGGTGAACCCTGCACATTTTTTTTTAGGAAAGGCCCGAAATCATCATTCGTTACTTCATTCGAAAGATATGTTGGTTTTTTAACTTGCCGGCTGTGAAAAGTTTAAAATTTTGGTTCTTATGACCAAGCTAGACCGATTTCTGTTTTTTCGCTCATATTTGATATGGCGGCAAACTTTATAAGTAGCGAACCGTTTTTCGCAGCATGGGTTTAAAATATTCTTAATTGCTTTCAGTAGAGCCATAAAGAAAGTATCTTTAAGTACCTAGTCTGTATTTTTCCGTTACTCTTAAACGTTGATTTACAAGACGATTTTTTTTAGATTTTTGCCTTCTGGAAGGCAGAGTGAGATATTCGGAGGAACAAGCCGGTGCTTTGAGTCACTCTGGCGGGGAGGGTCTGTTATTCAGCATAAGCCACGCCATTGGTGGCGCTGTTGTTTTCTCCATATAAGTGAATTCTTGTTTAGGCAGTTTGCCGATGAGAATTTATGCTCTCAATTGTGCACTACAATGTAGCGAATTGCCATTTCCTTTGTTATCCTTTTGAGGGATGGGATTTTACTACGTCCTATATGTATCTGTAGGGTTGCCTTGTAGGCCTGTGCTAGTGTTCCAGTTCCTCTCAGACCTTGAAATAACGAGGCATTCTTTTAGACTTTAGCAGCAAATTTTAGCGTAATGGGGAGCCAAACCTCCCACCCCACCGTCACCCCACCCCTATCCCCCCCCGAAATCAGCGATATATCCATGTAGTACTTCGGAAATAGCATAATACCGACATATTTCACTGTAAACTTGATGCTATGGTGAGAAGGTAGGTTTAGTTATTCCAGGGAGTTGGTTATTCTATCTCATTTCAATTTAACTTTAGTTTGTAGCTGATATCGAAACCGCGCATTTTAAGGGCAGGTGTTTTATAACGATGAAAATGACATGATACTTTACAGGGTGTGAATTTTGTTCAGGGTTTAGTTGGATATATTTTTATTACATTGGAAGACATGAGAATGTCTCGGCTTAGCTTGTGTAAACATAGCTATTGTACACTGAACTGGAAACGATGATAAAAAAGCATTAGCACACGATCGTCAAGGAGAACAATTGTGGCAGGAATTGCCTTTCGGGGCACTGCCTCAACGAACTTTGCTACGTACTGATTAGGAAGCAGCTAAAATGTAACCTTTAAAGTGTTACAGGATGCACTACATAGCAAAAAACAATAGCAGTCCGGATTTGTACGTTAGTGTGTGGGGATGGGGAAAGAAAAGATGATGGTACATAAAGACGGTAGAGACTCGGGAATGCAAAGCATCCCCTTGATGGGACCGAGTGAAGTCAGGAACTTGGTCCGGCGCTGGAACAACACCTTTGGAAGTCACCCCGGAAGCTGAGCGGTATTTTGAACGAATATGGGCTTTAGAATGATACATGAAACTATCTTCATAATTGATGTCTGTTGTGCAGTAAGTATACCAAATTCACATTTTGAACATTTTTCCCAACATTCAGCCCTTAAATGTTAGAGGGATTATGAATGACGTCGCATGATGGCAGGGGTGCTTACATGGGTTGGCTTATTGACTTCGAGCAAAAGTGTTCCATCCCCCCCCCTCCCCAACATTTAAAGTACGCTTCAGAGTTTGGAACAGTCCCGTAACATCACTCAGGTTGCTAAAAAGGAAGAAAGTATAATTACGGGTAAAGAACCTTCCCAGGGAGACCGAGAAGCACGCTGAAGAAATGCATTTTTCATTTTAAATTAGTACAAATACAGGATACAATATTGCACTGGCGACTTTTTCTTAGACAAACGATTATCATAACTCTGAATATTTTTCTCTTGAGATTTCCTCTTCACGCAAGTCTCCTAACGTTTGAAGCAGGCTACCTGCGGACAATTCAAACACACAGTCAGTCCCTGTTACTAACAAATTTATAGATACAATAGCATTTGCGAATTTCTACATGGGGACCGTCCTATCAGCAACATGAACACTGAATCGGGAAATATTAGAGGTTTTTGACTGATCAAAGTCGAAACATTGTCCTGTATGTTTATTTAGCGTTGATTTATACAACTATTTTTTGAGAAAGTAAATCATCTTGAGGTTCCTTGGTACAAAGGTTTAGTCTGACGCTTTGACAGTCTCCAAGAACAACCTTGTTAAGTCTACTTTTAACTAAAAACAAAGATTCACTGTTCGATTTTGCGAAAAAAAAGTTTGCTGTTACAGCCTACTTTTAGTACATGCCTTCATATTTTTCTCACCAACGTTCTCTAAACGTCCATTGTCAAAAGATTCACTCTTTTTTAATCTGAAATTTCGAAATTAAGGGAATGCAACTTTTAAAATGTATGGTACTGCTTTGTATATGGTGTGAGTTCAGCGTAACGACAACCATTAAGTTATTACTATTGACAAATTTTATAGAACGGTAGCCTACATCAGTTGTTTCCAACGAGGGCGTGATCGTCCGCTGGGGACGTTTGCGCAACCCAGTGGCGGTTAGGGGCCTCTGCCAAAATACAGCAGAGGGCCTTAAAAAATAATGAAATACTAAATTTAGACTGGGGGTAAAAAGTAATTCAGTAGTTTCCTCTAGCTGAACTCTAAAATTAGAATGTGGAAAATGGAGATCAAACGAACTCACCAGTATCTCCTTTTATGCACTATAACGTTTTTGAATTATCTGAATTGCCAGATGCCAGGAAACTGCATTTTACAGTATTTAATTTAAAAATTTTCCGATGAAGATCCCATGTTCCAATCAGTGGGGTGGAAGCGGAGTCGTGCCTCATTTGACTTCGAATATAGCCTAATTCTTGCCTTCGACCAGAAGGGGACTTTTACTTATGTCTGAAAATGGGTTGGTACTGGCTTATGCCCGTAGATGATAGTCGGTGGGCTGGAGGGGCCCACCTAGCAATTTACGTGCATAATTGTGACCAAGACCAGGACTAGCTAACTAACAAGGTGTAGTGCAATGCGAACATAAGCATGTCTAGCCTAACACTAGACCTACTACAACGTTAGGCCTATCAAATAACAGCTTAATTTAGACCCAGCCCAGTAAACACTGCACCCTAAAGTTTGCCTAATGTTCGCCTAACATTCGTCGAACGGTAGGCTAAGCTTATAAGGCTCAAAGTTACTCCTAACATTACATGTCAGATCTAACGTTAGGCTAGGCCTAGCCTTATTAGTAGTATCTGCATTAGCTTGCCTGGGGCCTGAGCAATATTGCTAGGCCTTTTTTACTGCTTGTTCATATTCTTCACTGTTCCATACCTCTAGATCTGCAATTATCAAGCAGTCCAACAAATATTCAAAATTAACCATTAGCCCAAAAGTGAATAGGGCCTAGGCCTACTGGCATAGGCCTAACCTCATTAAGCCTACGTCTTATGTAAAGTTTGTCAATAAAATAAGCCAGAACCTGTAAACCTACCTGGCAAAGGATGTTGAAAGTGCTGAGTAATTCACTGCCCTCTAATATTGTAATTTCAGTGACGATTCTCGCTTAGCCTACACTGCAAAGTACTGTAGGCCTTGCAACATAATCCACAACATATAACGTGCAGGCATGCTAGTACTTAGCATTGCTACACAGATGTTGTTTACATTAGCTAGAATCCTTATACTCAGGTAAAGTTTTTTCTTATTATCAAATCTTAAAATCTGACACCTTTAAGTGAGCACCATAAATTATTTTTATCCAATAATTCATTTGTAATAAATAATAACATTACAAGTTTTTGATAAACTTTCCTTGTATCATAAAAATTGGTTACTGAAACAACAGTTCAAAGCGGGAACTAAGGTTGTGGTTTCACCCTTTATTTTTCAGTATGGTATGCAGTTCACAGTCTACTGCCATTGTTGTTGAAATGTGAAGAGTACAGAAAATAATGGACAAGTATTTTCACGACGAGCAAGTGCTTTCGAACTCATACTTGTTCTAGTATCTGTTAATAATTGTGATAATTCCATTTCATAACCTTTAGTGATGATTTGAAAAACGAAGCCCATTTGACCCCTGGTGATCTATATGTGGCAATAATTTGCATTAAACAGTCTTTAGTGATGTTTGGAACTGGAAGAAATTGGTTTTAGAGGTCATTCTATGAAATGGACTTGAATTGAGACATAAGGAAAATATTCACGATTTGGTCTAATGTGTAACTCATTTTTCCCACTTTTTGACCCTTGACCTACTTCCGTTTGTCGCAGAAGTAAATGTATCAAAAATAATTGAATGCTGATGGTTTAAATATGTAAGAGGATGTCTAAAAAACACTTTCCATTTGGTTAACAGTGGTTTTGTGCAAATCCGGAGGAGAAATGGCTGTATCAATATGGGAGTGCTATATTTTGGACAACGGCCAAAAATGTTGACCTTTTGACCTCTGGTGACCTTACTATTCAATAAATTTGTATTTTGACTTTTTTATATGATAGAGTGGATCAAGACAATCATTTTGAGGGGTCATTCATTAATCAATGACAACTTTATCTAGATATATTGCTATTAAGATTTCCCGCCCCCCCCCCCTCCCTCAAATATTGCCACTGATCCGTCATGCACTATCAACATTCAAGCATGCAGAAACCATAGTTCATCCCTAAGGAATCAATGTTAACATATAAAATTTGATAATTTACACATAAAATTACATTCTTATCCCTGATTCATCAATTCTAGGGGGTTGATTGGTGGTCCCCTCCAGCCCACGGACTATGAAACATAGTGTCGTTTCCGGCTCCCTGGTAACCTCACCCTTTCAATCCCTGCTTTAATGTATCCTTAATGTCCCAGGTGAGGACTTTTCGAAGTCTAGAAGGGTAGTATTTAGCCTGGGTCGACACAGCGACTCATTTACAGATAATGGGTATTTTTTTTTTCACCACTGGGTACACAGTGGTAAGGTCACACCCTCACTAATCTCACTGATGTATGCTTCTCCACGTGGCAATGCTGTGTCATTACTTTGGTAAGGCGTATGACACTTATTTCCTCTTCAGTGCCAGACCTCAGAAAGTGTATACCGCAAGTTCACAGTCTTTTTGGTCGGTTATAATCACTTACGTATTCTACATCTTGTAGCACTCGTAAGTTTATATTGCTCACGTATTTACAGTTTTGGATTGACACTGAAATCAGATCACATGTGCCACTAAAAAGCCTTAGTTTTTGTCAGTGTTCAGGGACCCTCCACCTTCCCTTATCTTTCATAAAGTGGCATTGAATTACACGTACAGCGTACAGTGCCCGATACATGTATTTTACATTAAGACCTCTTGAATATGATAGGCACACGCAGTGCTGACATGTACAGTCCAGTGCAATGGTCGCTGGGCTCTCACAAACAGACCTACAATCCTGGACAAAATTATCTGGGATAAATCCCCGCTCCCCACCTCAGTGTTGGTTTTGAAGATGAATGAAAGTTCTGCGCTGATGGAAAAGGCTCACTCTTCGTTTTCTCAACAGTAGTGGTTTTGAAGGTAAATGAAAGTTGTACGCCCTTCGATTTCTCAACAGTGCAATGATGTGCATGCTAACGCTCGCAAGCCTAAGGCGAAGGCGCTAGATGCCTGACATTTTCGCCGTAACTACCATTAAGGACATTTAATAGACCTTTCCCTGGCAATAAAAAAATGAAAATGGAAAACTGTCTTTCTTTTCGTAATCATCAATTCCTTTAAAAAAAAACCTGGAAAATCAATATATCCATGATAAAAAAAAAGAACAGTCAAGGTCAATGCATTTTTTATTGCCAACAGACACTTGTTTTTAGCAACGCTCGTGACATGTTACAATTTATGAATATTAATCACATGTGAGTGCTACCTTCTAAGGTATACATAATGTGCGGACATTACGCAAACTTTCGTGGTTGAATAAGGTATTCCTGTTAATGGTGCAGCCACTTACACGAAGCCGTGTAATGTGTACGACAGAAATAACAAGGGTTATTCTGAGGTCAATTGAAAGGGAGACTATTTCAACTTGCAATGCAAGGGAATGGGTGTGATTGTCTTTAACGATATAGCTCCAGCTGTTGCGGTAACTTGTGACGTGATAAGCTGTAAGTCCAGACCGTGGAGATGTTAATATCGCCTCATTTTATTTAGCTACCTACATGATGGAGCTTCATTATTAGGCTTATATTTTATCCAGTTTTTATGTTTCAAGTGGTTACGGGATTCATCTGTGCGTAGGGTCCCTACAAATTTTGGTTGAACTGTACGCCTTTACTGTACGTACAGGTTTATATCTGTCTCGTATCATCTCTATACCTTACTCGTGTTTTGCTGGTCACTCGTTGAAAAAAAATTCCATGAGGATATTTTCTGATGATCATGAATACTTCTCATTCTTTGAATGTATGAAGATTTAAAATATTGCGAAAAAACGCCATTTCTTTGGTGGAGGTCAAAGTTCATGAGAGGCCAACAGAGGTCTGAAAGCGCAACCATGTAAACATGATATCACAAGGTAGGAAGTATGGATATTCCTTTTAATCATTATGTTGATGCGTTGTATCCAAAAGGTGAAGCCTATTGGTTTTAGTAAACGTCAGTTAACTGAGGTAAGCTGAGATTAGGTGATACTATGGAAAAATTGTGAACATAACATCTGAAGATAAAGGAATGAGGCTCACTTTTCATACCTGGTATATGGATTTAACATATAAAAAATATAAAAGGTTATACGTTTACAGGTCAAAAGCTAAATAAATTGTAAGCACGATATCTCAAGGAAAAATGTGAAGATATTTTTCATACTTGGTATGTGAAATATTAATGTTACGAGAAAGTTTTTAATATTTTTGGTAGACGTCAGAGGTCAAGTGAGGTCATAAGAAATCAACGAAAAACTCTGTATACCGGATATTCCAAGGATGGAAGGACGGATACTTTCCATACGCGGTATGTGATGACTTATAGTCAGAAGACGGTCGTTTTTAGACTTCTAAGGCTACCTTAGATCATCTGAGATTAAAATTAAAGATTAAAATGAACGTCACTTGACATTTTTATTTTTTACATTGATTCATCATATAGAGAGGAGGTCAGAGGTCATGAAAATCTCGAGGTCAATAACTGAAATCTTAAGGCCTGCATACACGAGCAACATTTGTAAAACATTCTCAAAACACTTCACTGCAACAAACCCAAAACATGCTTGTTTTCGGTTTGTTGCACATTCGACATTCTATGAGACTTCTTTTTTGGAAGGTCCAGTGAAGGCAGGTTTCAAATTTGTTGTCCCGTGCACTGTAGAGTTTCCTTGCTTTTCCTTCATTGTTGCGGTTCATATGACTTAACAGAAACCCCCTGACCAAATGGCATATGGCACCTAGTGGCTTGATTGATATTCCGCCCGAGCCACGAAATCTTTCGCTCCCTTCAATATTTAAAGTTACTGTGTGACATTGTCGCACAAATAGGGCTGGCTAAAACACCGGTCATATGACCCGAAATAGAGCGCCTATACGGAAGCCTTAA
>WURT03095791.1:0-12563 GCA_009936505.3 Holothuria glaberrima
TTTTTTGTTTACAAACCAGCATGCGTTTCGCGCAACTGGTAGGACCCATATGAGAGCGCCCTCTGTTGATTTTGACTGGGCCGGGCAACCCCATTGTCGCACCTTGCAAAATAGTTTATCTTGAAGGACAAAATTCTCATGTAAATCGAATTTGCCATAGGGGGAACGCAAGATATTACTGCTAAATCCCCTTCTATGCCACTGGTAACATATTAAAATTATTATGTTATGAACGGGCCATAGAAATAAATGGCCTTTTTCCTGCACCCCACAAATATGTATTCCCCAAAATCTTGTCACGGCTAATATAAGGTCTCTATGGCAAGTGTAAGTTGCGCTACCAAAGCGACATTCTATAGGATTTACGAGATATTATTCAGTTGTTACTTTTCTATGTTGTCCGCTCATGAGATAACGTTGGTTAATTACCCAAACCTTTCCAACGGTTCTCTACTGATGAAGTTGGGCCTTAATCTGAGCCAAAGCAACAGAAACCGGTCTAGCCTAGCTAGCCATAGAGACCAAACCAATAATAATCATCCCCGGCACATAATCTATAATGCCACCCAAGTCTTTCGTGTGAAATCGCAATTGATTATTTTGGGCCTTTCCTTCACAAGTGTGCAAGGTTAACCGACTATCAATGTGACGTCAGATGGTGGCACCGCCTACCTTTACTTACCTCCTCAACATCACTGGAATAGCTATGCTGAACAAGTTAATGTTAGTCCCCAGAAAATTTCCAAGTGGTGTCACTGGGATTTGATCCGGGGACCTGTAGTGTGCAAGGTAGTACACTCAACCACTAAGGCAATTCCACCTATGGTCATAGCTTTGGGGTCATAGCTTACCCCTTAGAAAGGCTTCCCATGTAGAAAAACTGTTTATGTAACTATTAACAGGGAAAGAGGGGTTCAAAAGCCTACCACCACAAATTTTATTACAAACCAAGATTTAATGGAATTAACAATACCGTAATTGTCTAAAACGTTAGATGGAATTTGATATTTCTGGATGAAGATGTCGTTGGAATGGAAAGTGACGTCCCCTGCGATCAAATCTGATATAAAGCGAACACTTTTGCTATACCGGTACTTATAATATACTGGAGAGTTACTGATTTTGACCAAACTTTGTTTTGGCTTCAGATTGAAGCCCTCTCCCACCGTCGGGGAGCTTGCCCCCCTCCCCGTCGGGCAAATCCTGGAGCCACCCCTGCAAACGCCTCCACCGTTTCAGAATAAATTTCCGCCAATACCGGTGTACTGGTGAAAATTAAATTAAACTAAGTACTAAATGGTAAAGTTTGGTTGGTTGAAACTGGGCCGTAAAATAGTTGTCAGAACTTAAAACGTTATAGATATTCTCCTTTGTTTTACCAGCGGTAACCTGTTTGTGAACAAGTCAAACAGCGTATGAACATAGTTCCATGGAATGACATACTTTATTGACTACTTTACTATTGCATTCTAGGCTAGTACTATACCGACTGTAGCTTGCCACAAGCAGAGTTGAAGGTACCGTTCTCTTTATTCCTTCACAGTCCTAACTTTCATTAACAAGTAGTAAACAATTGTCTCGTGCTGAGTGTAACGTAATATTTGTTACTCTCTGAGTACTTGAAGGGAACACACCCCAGCGCGTACGCCCACAGCACACTGGTTTCCTTAATTTACCATGCAGATTCAGCGGAAAACCTGGCAGGAACTTATGACTGGAGCTCCCGTAGCACAACATACCGCCACCACTTTTAAAGTCTAAGCAGGTTTGGAACGCACTATCCTGACTTCATGCACAATCAAGGAAAAAGGCCAGACCAACTGAAACCAAAATTTAATCGAGACACAAAGAAGTAAAATCTTCATAAGGAGTTAGAAATATCAGCATTTGATACAACAATAAAGTTTAACGAAATTGACTTTTTACGGGTAATTTTCTCCACGGGGCCCCTTCTCGCTGATCTTCACCAGGCAAATTTTGTGATACACGGAGACAAAGAATGTAGTTAAAAAAGGCAATTCTCAAGACTGGCAATGGTTAACCCAGCAATCTGCCAAAAAGGTAAGACGAAATTGACAAGTTCTCTTTTCTTAAGCAGAATTTGCATGGCTTATGCCTTATATGCCAAACTTACAAGCTCCGAAAATGTGACTACAGACGCCAAGAAAGTTTCAAAAGGCTCTCATTCTGTGTCTGAACTAAGTCTCTCCATGGCTACTAGCAAAAAGACTTAAAAATGCCTCACTGCAAATCAAAGAAATCAACTGCATTGACAATGTAGCTACGATGTTTGTAACCATTTTCTTTCTTCTCGTTTTACGGTGCGCTGAAGACAGAAGGGTGGCGCTCTTTCTGAGCACATAATCTGAATTATAATAGGTGAAGGTTTTGATATTATCTACCGCATCATACATATACATTCGATAAAAAAAAAACATTTGAATTCTTCTTAATTAACCTTTTCTAATCAGGGAAGTGTGCTTAAGGCTCTTCTGGACGACTGGGGGAACACACCCCAGCGCGTACGCCCACAGCACACTGGTTTCCTTAATTTACCATGCAGATTCAGCGGAAAACCTGGCAGGAACTTATGACTGGAGCTCCCGTAGCACAACATACCGCCACCACTTTTAAAGTCTAAGCAGGTTTGGAACGCACTATCCTGACTTCATGCACAATCAAGGAAAAAGGCCAGACCAACTGAAACCAAAATTTAATCGAGACACAAAGAAGTAAAATCTTCATAAGGAGTTAGAAATATCAGCATTTGATACAACAATAAAGTTTAACGAAATTGACTTTTTACGGGTAATTTTCTCCACGGGGCCCCTTCTCGCTGATCTTCACCAGGCAAATTTTGTGATACACGGAGACAAAGAATGTAGTTAAAAAAGGCAATTCTCAAGACTGGCAATGGTTAACCCAGCAATCTGCCAAAAAGGTAAGACGAAATTGACAAGTTCTCTTTTCTTAAGCAGAATTTGCATGGCTTATGCCTTATATGCCAAACTTACAAGCTCCGAAAATGTGACTACAGACGCCAAGAAAGTTTCAAAAGGCTCTCATTCTGTGTCTGAACTAAGTCTCTCCATGGCTACTAGCAAAAAGACTTAAAAATGCCTCACTGCAAATCAAAGAAATCAACTGCATTGACAATGTAGCTACGATGTTTGTAACCATTTTCTTTCTTCTCGTTTTACGGTGCGCTGAAGACAGAAGGGTGGCGCTCTTTCTGAGCACATAATCTGAATTATAATAGGTGAAGGTTTTGATATTATCTACCGCATCATACATATACATTCGATAAAAAAAAAACATTTGAATTCTTCTTAATTAACCTTTTCTAATCAGGGAAGTGTGCTTAAGGCTCTTCTGGACGACTTTTCTTTTTTTCAACTCAATAATAAAGTGATACAAAGAAAATGGCGTGTGTCCTCCACTCAAAGTGGTCAGTAGTCCAGCGCTACTGTTTCCCAAGTCCCCGTCGAAAGTAGGCCTGGAAACCTCGCTACTGAATGAATCGTTCGCCATCTCAGGTACGAACAACAGAAATTAACAAAAGAAAGAATACACAAAAATATTCCAAGTAGCCTATGCTGCGCTCCTCTTCCGCTCCACTGTTCCGCACGACACTTAGGCCTACCTCACTGTCGTTTTCACAATTTCTTTATCATAACGTACCATACACAAACGTACCAGAAGTATTATTATTACATCATAATGAATGCTTGGGTTTCACAATTGACAAACCTACACAATCGGCAAACTGCTCCCACTCAAAGCAGTGTTATTGCTATGAATTATACAAAATCTCAAAAAACAAATATGACGTAGTGATATTTTAATAGAAATCTACTTACAAGACAACCAGTAGCAACTGAATAGGCTCTGTACATCTCTCGTGATTTTCGAACTGCTCTCACATCAATGAAGGTTTCCCCTCACCTAGTCACATCATTCCACGTCACATTGAGTACCAAGAGGTAAATCACGATAATATATCTATATCGATCTTTTTCTACTTAAATATCACAGTAGACTAAGTTTCTAAACAGTAACAAATTAATTTCCTCTATATACAAATATTCTTGGAAATTCCCCTATTTTACGAACATTCTCCTCCCACGTCATCCCAGCATTTTCTCTTTAAACAGTCAAACTTTTGGACGCTCTGTGTAGCAAACGTACAATACTACATACAGTACTGCTCACCATATTTGCCTTTTGTTTAATACGCTCTCCGTCGGCCGCTTATTTGTGTTGCTTCCTAGAAAGGAAATACAAATGGGCGGCCGACGGAGGGCGTATTGAACAAAAGTAAAGTTATTGTGAGCTGTGATTTTATTGAGGTACGAGTAGTACGAGGACGCCCACGAGAAACTTTGCAAAGTCTAACATTATAAGGAATATGATATGATATGTTTGGCGACGATATGACGCAGACACAGGTTCGCAAAGCCTTTAGATCTTCATCAGAAATGGAAGAAACTGTCAAAGAGTGCCAAAATTTATGATCAATAGAAGTGATAGCTAACATAGCAACCAAATTTCATATTCAAAGTTCATCTATTCGAGTTAAATTCCACAAATTTATCTGGGAGACCATTCAAGTTATCAGCAACCCTATTTCCAAATGCATTTTTGTGAAATCTAACCGAGAATGTTGATTCACAAAAGGAGTGGCGCCAGGATTTCCCCAGGGGAGGACCACGCTCCCCTTCGTGGACAGCAACTCGTAGCTTCTGCAAAGCCGACAGGTTACCAACAGGATGTAGAACTCAAAGTTTTTGGCGGCCGACACGCCCTGAATTTGCAGCTTCTATTGAAGAAAATTTGGGTTTTTAATCTAAGAGAATTTTAGAAATGTATGTAGTTATCGAGAAGTTTGCCCTCCTTAAGAGTAAAATCAAGTGAAACGTCGGGGAGACCAGTTGTGGTTGCCGGTAAAACATTTCCTCGTAAGGCTTCCCGACGGAACTGAAAAATTTCCCAGGCCGGGGGTATCCTTTCCCAGACCCCACCTGATTTTTTAAACTATGGCCACTATAGAGGTATCACTTTTTTGTGCTAAAACTCTGCCAGCGTTATCAAAGAAGGTGGACTGTCGAGTGGCAAAATCTTGACATTTTCATTAATAAACTCGAGTTATCTACTTTAGAAGGAGACATTCAGATTTTACTCGGGATTTAGTCTCTAAGTTTGGACTGTTTGGGTGTTTTGCTTTTTTGTTCCGAGTAAACACATTTTCTGTATGACACCGAACGTTCAGCCAAAGAATTATTGGAATGGAGTATATCCGAAAACCCATTGCTTCAAATACACCGTTACTGAATGAAACCTTCGTTTTCAGGCGATGTAAATTAATTCTGAGCGCATTATAAAGTTAAATTAACATATTTCAAGATTTCACCATGAGACAACAAAATAAATTGCTTAGAACTTACAATCTTCGCTTCTTATAAATACATAATGGTTATGAGTAACACTTTGAACACAACGTCAGGAACACATGAGACTGGTTACTTTGATGGGTATGACCACTAACATTGCCGCAAATAGCAGGGGTCAGCAGATACAGTTTTTAAGCAAACTTTTATCAAATCGATCTTTGAAATCTTTGGTTATTAAAATTGCCGAAAGATTGTTTAGATGAAACATGTAAGGCATTAAAGTGTCATTTCCAATAGACCTTATGCATTGACGTCACGCGACGTCATTTTGGAGGCAAAACAATGAAGCACATGACACGTCGGCAGCAGCTTTTGCCCGTGCCTGTAGTAAACTTAAGCTCTATCCGATTAGTTGACAAGTCAGCTGTCTGCATTTGTTGGTGTAACTTACAATGCTACACCCTTACCACCAAACGAGGGACCACTTTTTGCTCCGTGACGCTTAGGTCTATACGAGAGGCATGTTTTGCCCCTCCGGGACGTAGCTCTTAAAGGGTGCAGAACCCCTTCGGGGGTATTTATTTGGTTTTCGCACCTTGGCTCTTCGCCAGAGAGTGGAGGGGACTTTTGAAAAAGGGGCATGTTTTCCTTGGTACACTAAACGCCAACTAATGGGGACGGTTAAATTAATTTGTCCGCTTCCGAAATATAACTACTCAAGCAAGGACCACTCGTAAGAAGATGTAAATGAAGGAAGGCCACCTCATATCCCATTAAATAATATCAGCTGTTTCGAACTTTGGGTCAAAGTTGTTGAAAAACACTTGATAATATTCAAATACATTCACTTGTCCGAATCGTTCCCAATTCTTGACCAAATTCTTTCCAATTCTTTTCAAAATAATCAAAACACTTGCTTGACTTTCTCGATACAAACTACTTAAAACTTCATGAGATAAAAATTATCTTTAGACTTCTTTATTTTTCAAAATGATTATTGCCATATAAAATTCGGCCAGCTAGTACGTAGAAAAAAACACATTTAGGCTTAATTTGAGAGAAAATACACATGTTACGTAAAGGAACTTGCAAAAGCATGAGGGATTAGTATTTTCGGACATGTTGGAGAATTGTTTAGCAAAAATTTCCTTTGTAAGTCTGAAATGGTCTGGTTTGATAATGTGACTTAAAATTCTTATCCCCCCCCCCTTATCTCTCTCACCCATAGGTCCATATGCCAAGTCGCCACGCATGCTCAATCCAGATGTCTGTTTTGTGAAACAGGTTATGCCAGTTAATTTTTTTCTATTTTAATATTTACCTGTTTTTCCATGACATCACTGAAATTTCATGACATCAAGGGAATTTGGCGCCCAGTGACGCGGGTCAAAAGATCTACAGGGCCTGGGCCCTTTGCAGCTTTCTGCAGCAGAGAACGATTAATCAAAACCTACTAACTCAAAATTTGAACACGCTATTTGCGATCATTGCACGGAAACGAAAACTATACAACAACTTGTACAGATTTATCCAATTAGCCAGATAACTTTCAGTTGGTCATTACTTGTGATCTCTAGCCTAAACCGCCCCAGTTCTGTCTTACTTCACTACCTGTGCAATAGGTCATCGAACTCATAGCAAAACCACCCCCACTTAATCCACCTAAACAGGTGATTGGGGAAGCCCCTCAACCCCCCCCCCTCCCTGCACACCTCATTGTAAGCAATTTTTACCTCTGCACAAAATGTGAGGTCTAACAATAAGCGGAGAGCCCCCATCAGGACGCATAAAGTGTACGAAGAAAATTAAGTGTTCTTTCCCATACCTATAGTGAGCTGTTTGCAGGCCATATAGATGTATTTGCTTATAGCATTTTCTTATGCGTGTCTACGAATGTCTAAGTAATTAAGATAGTTGGTGATAAATGGATTTTCAAATCAAGTAAGACAAACAAGTTTACTCTAAATATTGAGAGGGAAGAATTATATTCCCTCTCTTTCAAACAAATTAGCTACAAGTCGCATAGTTGGAAGAATTGAATTGTCTGGGATGACGAGAATTACCCTTTAAGGTCGAGTCACAACTCAAGTCGAGCCATTATCTTTTCAGGTCGAGTCGATTTAAGTCGAATCAGCACTTTTGTGCGAGTAGAGTCATGTCAGAGCCTCAGTAGAGTCAAGTCAAAAATGTTAGCAAGTCAATTGGTGGTCAACAAGTAATGTTGATCAAGTTAGTTTCAAGTCAACACTTGATCTAGTAATAACAGTTTGCCATACAAAGCCTAGTAAACTGTTCTTAGCTCCTGGAGTGGGGGGGGGGGGACTTGACATTTCAGACTAGTGTCCTAGAGGTGCGGTCTCAGAGAATGGAGTGTCGCCCTTCCTTTGGAAATTTCTTTTAATCTTTTGGGGTACTTAAATGTCATGTGATGCTATATTGTGTGTAGTTGTCCAAGTGTATTTATTTCAAAAGTTTGATATATAACTCAGAAGGATCAAACAAGAGGTCTTCGACCAAGTTTGATATATAACTCAGAAGGATCAAACAAGAGATCTTCGACCTTTTTTAAACGTGGGATTGGAAGCATATTTTAACCGTTAACTTCTTCCGCCTCCTGCGCCTATGTTGACAGAAACCTTATCTTTGTATCTCATTTCAACTTTTAGCGTTATAAATGTAATTTATACAAATTACAAATTGTAATTTGATACTTTGGGTAGTCCTTTCTAGAGTGACTTCAAGACATAGTAATTCACTTTTCAAAGACAGCCAGTAACATCTTGCAGTACCGCTATACAGGATCTTAAATATGCAGCTCACAAAACAAGTATACAGGTGCGGCTACACATGCAACCGATCCATCGCGATTCGTCAAGTCACTGGGCTACACATCGAACTAATTTATCGCCGACTACTCAATCGCCAACCCTTGGATTCCCGACGAAAGCGGACACATACACAACCAGATCAGGTACTAGTTGCCGACGCTTTGGGAGAAACTTCAACATGGAAGATTCCAGCATCGGAGGCGACTGTGCACGCGGGGCGATATATGTTTAGGGGCTGCAAGGGGAATTTGTTAAACATAAGTAACCCGGTTTGACCAGGGATTAAACGATATTAAATAGTAGGCCTCTGAGCATTAGTGTTTAAAATGGAGAAAAAAAATGAAGCGGTAATCTATGTTACATTCCCTCCTAATGTGCACTAAAAAGTTTGTAAAGTGCTGTAGGAAATGCCTGACAGATGATTCCCATGACCTCGGCTTCCTAGAGTCTATTATCACAAAGTGGTCATACTGCACAATAGCACGCGATGAGCTTCTTTAATCTTTGTATGTCAGAACATTAGGCTACATGTTCATCATATTTTTTGTTGCAAAATATGCCAGGGAGGACCCTCCGGCCCCCAGTCTTAACGCCTAAGCGCTTTCGTCATCACAAAGGGAGCTCCCCAGTCCCCTCATCGCCTCTGTCCTCACAGCTTTAGGTATGGTGTACAAGTTCCCGCCTATTGGGCTCTTGAGGGGTCCAGTGGCAACGCCCTGGTGGTAAAGTTAACGGAGAAACCACATGAAGCTCCGTAGTACCTACAAAATTATGAGCATTAGAGCAAAACATTAACCCATCCACAATAAGCACTGTTTAAGTGATAATGAAGTAATAATGAGACGGAGTATATAATAGATTAAGGTAAAACGTGATGAAAAAGTACAGTTCACAATACATTGCAAAAGTAATTCAGTATATTTAAATCACCCTAATGTTGCAATTTTTACTAGTATAATTTGGGGCATTGATGTTTTTGTTCGATACTTTGGCTTAGGGCAGGGCCCCTTGTTCCCTGCTATTGGCTCCCCTGATTCTAGGCCTACACAAAGGGGATAGGAGTGTTTCTACCAGGTGCCAGCTTGTTGCTATTGTATTGCCGACGATTTAGTTGAGTTGTGGAACAGGGCAACATATGGTGAGTCGGCAACTCGAATGCGGCTGCACATCCAACTGATTGGTGGGCAGATTCAATTTTTGAATCTGCTACAACACGTCGGCGACAGATAAAAACTCGTCTGCGAAAAGTCAGTAACTACAGTAGTTTTGGGGTATGTCACACATGTAGTAACTAATCGATCTTGAATCGAAAACATCACATCCCCGACCGTCGTGAGTCAGCTGTTCCAGGGCCCACTGGAACCGGGGGCTAGGGGCTGCAGCCCCCCCCCAATAATTTTGCCATGCATACTTTTTTTTAATGCAATAAAAACGTAAAAAAGTGAAAGACGGAGAATTAAAAATAATGAGTATTATTCTAAAAATTATATCACTTATCGTTCAGTCTATCCGTATCATATTAAAACAAATGATGTATCATTTCCGTTATTAAGTCAATAAGGAAAAAATCGTTTATGAAAGTATTTGAAAATAGCGACTAAATGTCGTACGACGTACTAAATTTGACTTTCTGTGTCATTTTTTGGAAATCTAAACGGTCAATGCATGATGAAGTCGCGGAATTTTGAAGTGCTTTATCTTAAGTTACCGAATATTCACAGTGGCGTAACTCCTATGTGCTCGGACCGTGCTGAGCCGGGGTCCCCGACCAAAAGTGGGCGCCCGCTACACTGATGCACAGGAAAAAGCTAGGCTAAGTAAATTCAAGGTCTAAGAAATTGGGATTGCACCTGCAATATTCCTTGCTTCAGGAATGGAAATGAGCATTGAGCTCATTGGACATATCAGTAACCAACGTAATAAAATTTTCGCGCGTTCCGCGCGCGTCCAGCCCTACCGCGTGACTTTGTTTACCATTAATACCGTCTCCAACCCTTTTCAACTGCACTGAAAAGTTGGTCGCCAGAATTTGTCCATCCTGGCGACTGACTAAGTATTAAATTTTTACAAAATTTTGGTCGCCAGTTTTGTAACGGTATAAACTAAAAAAATCATTGTGAAGGATATTCCCCATGCTATAATTCTTATAAATTCTGTATAAGTTAAAGGTCTGTGGACATGTAATAAATTCAGTTGTTCTACTCATGGAAGCTAGATTAAGATCCCCTGATCAAAACACCGTTGGAATTATTTGAATGTTTTCTACCGTTCTCAAGGTATTTCTCTTCAAAGTTTTACCATTTGTGGGATTTGTTCTTTAGCTATGCAAAAATATGATATAGAGTGTTGCACAATGTCTGTGTTTCTTTTGTTATTCCTTTATAAATTATTTGTTAATTACTTAAAAGCTAGTTTCTAGTTTGGTGTTTAATGTGAATTTTTTAAAGAACTAAATAGATACTTCCAAAATTAACCCCTCGGGGTATCCCAAAATTACAGCTGTCCTTGAAATGAAGGCTAAACTAACAAAGGACAACATTACACCCAGTTGACAGGTCCCTCTCTGTACGTCACAAATTTGCATAAGAAGCTCAAGTTTATTCATGATGTAGGTGGAAAACAGTAATTTTCTTGAAAATGGTCAATATTTGATGGATATTAATGGGAATTGCGGCTATTTTTATCATTTTTAATGCCTTTTACACCAAATAGGCAAGCATCACATTTACATTTCTACAGACTTTTAAGAAACAACGTCACTCCCTTCAATTATTTTACCGTTAAGAGAGGTTTTGTCATGTATGCACATCTTATTGGTATTAAACTCTAGTAAGCGAAAATAAACATGAACAGAACACATTGACTCTCTGTTAGCCTTTAAGTTCATGAACAAGCAGGGTTTACGTCATCTTCATATATAAATAATAAAAGTTAATGAAATTATTAATTAAAGTAATAAATATATTTGCCAATTACTCTCTTGTCTTATGTAAATTTCTGTTTTTGTACTGCGTTCAAATATGCTCATACCACTAAAAATTATTTATCACGAAGTAACGAAATGTAGAGCTTGAGGTATTTCTTTGAATCCAAATTAGTCACGAAACTTCCGGTCCTGCGTATTCTGTTTCCACGACTCCAATCCTTCCACAATGAGAACTAATACTTGGAGCTCTCCTTTTTAAAAGGCCAAAAAAGTTATTAGATTACACAAGACAAAATACACACAAACAAAACGACAGTTACGACACACGAAAATATCTCACATAAGTTACTTGTGTTTTTAGTTCTGAGTCAAACTAGGCTACTTGTATACATTGGATTTGGAAAGCATATTTATAATCCTTAACTGATTTATTTTTAGAAACATAAAAAATTAAAATGTATGCTAACCTTTAACTGTTTGAGGGATAAATTAATAGCTAAAAACATCATTTCATTTTCCAATTTAGCCAATTCTCGAACTCGAATCTCGATCATTTTTAATAATGTAATGTAAGTTTTTGAACGACCCTAATCACAAGTGTGCCCGCGTTTGTATACCTCAGGTAGGCCACACCTACCTGTGCACCGTACTTTACGTTCGGTGCGGTTCGTCAGTGTTACAAGCTTGTAATTTTATGAACTGGGTCCCTCGCACTATGCAGCACGGGTCACCCAACCTCGAATCCATGGTCAATGGCCTTTCCGTATATAGTAAAAGGGCGGAGTTTCTCCATGACGTATACCAACATTTCATTTATTGTACAAGCTGTACACTACGCTCGTACACTGTGCACAGACGGGCTAGGCAAAGGTGCATATTTTTGAGAGCTAGTCACAACATTACACTCAAATATTTTATGACAGTATACTTTGAGACTGGGTCTTAGGGTTGTCTTGCAGAAAAGTAAGTCGCCAATTTTTTTTCGTCACATATAAAGGCTGGCGACTACAACACTTGCTGAAGGTGTTTTTAGTCCCCAGGTTTATTTTTATTTTATTTGCGACCATGGCGACCGGAATTGAAAAGGATTGTCTCAAACATCCTCACATTATTCAAAGGTGAGGGTTCTACAATTACGCCGATTGTTCTTGTGCATTGGAGTCATTATGAAGGAGCAGGGCATTACAAGAAGGCAAAGTAGTGAAATTCAGGGGAAGACTCGCCTTCAATTAGCTGATATACTTTGTTAGGAATTAAAAGTGTGTCAGTGCAAAGTCTCCATGCAAATTTTGTTATGGAGACTATTTTCAATGCAAAATTTCGGCGAGTTTCTCTCTCATTTATCAAGGTACACACTTCATATCTTATAACCATTATTGGGGCAATAATACATTATTGTAACCAAAACACTTTTCCGAA
>WURT03095802.1:0-30915 GCA_009936505.3 Holothuria glaberrima
ACAGAAATAGAGTAAATTTTCAGGGAATATCACCTGTATTGTTCCATATTTCAAATACTATCCCATTGTGATATGCCTCTTTACCTGCCCATGGGCCCCTGTCTTGGGGGGGGGGTAGGGGCTCATGCAAGCTATGCTTGCAGCAAATGAGCTTCAGCATTTTTCCTCTTTTTTTGAAGGACCCCACTCACACCCCTGCATTTAGAACACATGCTTTATCTGCAGTAACCTGCCTTTGGCTTAATTATTTCATCATACCATACAGTACTTGTTAATTACTTGCACAACACTTTCCTTTTCGTTGTGGGTCTACCCATGATTCCAGTGACTTCTGTGAAGAATTATGTGTCAAACAGCTGAATATTTACCCTTCCCATTGAAGTTCGTATTGCAGGAATATGGGCTTAATGGTTTGAGAACAATAAAATAGTTAACAGGTTACTGGGAGTATAGGGGGTAAGAGAACAGGAAAAAGGAATAATAAAAGATCATAGTTTATACTATTGTACTCAGTACTCGCACATGTACAGAGGCAGAAATCCTGAGATTATAGGGAGGATTCATATCTTCCCCCTCTGCAGAAGTGGATTTGTCTGGTACATTGTTATCTCTATTTTCAAGAAGATTTCCTTCATAAAATTGGATAGATTTTGCAGTCAAAAGGTAGCCTCCATTAGTGGCCCCAGAATGAATGTAGTGCAGTATTCACAATTCACCTCTCCTGCACAAGTCTCTGTGTATAAAGGAGAGCATTTCAAGGTAGCCTGCATGGCTGGCTGTGTGGTTTCTCTGGTTTATATGGCAAGACAGGTGACAAACTAATGCCTGTCCTGCAGGGTAGAGTTTAAAAAAGGTCAAAGTGCTTATGAAGCAAAGGAAACAACATTGGAAATCTAGAATTCACTTCACACTGATATACTGACTAATGCCTTATGGCTTAATCTAATTAAACATTATTTCCCAAGAAAAATGAGGCCATTGGAGATGGTTTAGTTCCCCTATGTCACAAAAAGTCAGCACTTTAACCGATTGACCCTTCCTCAAGTTGATGCCAAATGTGTTTGTATGAGTTTTGGGACCACTCTGTCTAAGCCTCTTTTTTTTTTTTTAGTTTTGTCATCCCCTATTGTAAGTAATTTTGACAGCTAAGTTGGTACTGTTAATTAATAGGGTGTTGTGCTTCATATGTATGGTGTTTGACTGCTTTGTGTCAAGATTTCAACCATTTAGGCTTCCTTGTCAAGAAAGATATGTAAGCAAACACATGTCAGTCCTGTAGGATAGGTTGAAAATCAAATTTCTTGTGATGCAAAGGCAGCCACAAATAGAAATAGGGAAAAAGGGGCTTACATGGAAGTGTTAAGTTGTTATAATATGCATCTTAAAGGGGAAGACATTCAATCTCCTTAAAATACTGTATGCTAGTAGCACATAGTGTTAATACAAAAAATATCTTTTAATTATCACATTTCTGTGAATCATGAATTTAGACATAAGGAACAATTAATTACATAAATTTGATAATATCGTCAACCTAGGGATTTCGTTGAATTGGCGGATGTCATCGTTTTGTAATTTGCAGGGTGGTTACTGGAACCATTTCAATATGTAGCCTACATGCTGACCGTGTCTTTGCTGTGCTAGGCTGAAAGTTTTCATTCACAGTGTACCTGTCAACATTTCATATGCCCTCAGAACAGGTTTTGCTTGCATTACACAGACATCTATTTCTCATAGTCTTTATGGTAAATATGCCCTGTAATTTCCAGATGACGTGAACCATATTTAAGCTATCCAAGACGCTCTATTGAAGTCTTTAAAATCCCTCCTCAGAAAATGTCAAATTGGATGTTATTTTTAGACTCACCAGCCTCTGCTTTGTTTTTGCAAAGTTGACAGTCTTAAAACAGAAGAAAGGATTTCAGACAGTCAGTTGAGTGGGATTCATTGAACATGTCATAATAAATTGTGGCGACTGTTTTAAGAGGGGGTATTGAGTTAAAAGGAGAAGGAAAATACTCTGCTCTGCCCTTAGGGGATTTCCTTAAAACAAATAAGAGAAGAATATGCTGTATGGGTCTGTGCAGTGCAAAGTTCGAAATACTGAAAGCTGATTATTTCTGTTACAGCAATGTGATCATAAGTTTAGGGGCTATCTCATAGTGTTATTGACCAAGGATGTTTGACTTTTGACCTCTGTGAAGTCACTCAAATTCAATTGTGCTTGAGAGCGATCATTTTTGACGTAACATGCAGTGAGATAGATTTATTTATTTTAGGATTTATGGCTTCTGTGAGTAGTGACAACTTTCAGATTTGATTGTGAACTTATTACAAGTCAACACCAACTTGGGTTTATGTGTGGACACAGGAGATGGAGATAGAGGGATTTATGTAGCCTAGATGTTGCAGGTATCATTTATGAATTAAGTTATGTTAATGTAACACCAGGCCAACTGGGTTCTGGTAAATGTGAAAGTCACTTTGTCAGTTTGCCCCATATACACCTATGTATCCCACTGTAGTGAAGTGAAAAGTTTGTTGTGATGGTAGCTCCCTGGTTGCACATGTAGAAGTGAAGGGTATGATGTGAGGATATCAAAAATGGTTGAATTAAAGGGAAAATGCAGTCTCTCCAATTTGAAGCAGTGTACCCTGGTACACTAATTCAGGAATGGCTCCTTTCAATCATGTGACAATATTTTTGTCACTTATTTCTTAAATTTATGCAGAATAACCCATTGGTTTATCTTCAATATTCAATGATTTGACACAGGAACATTATGAAATTACTTGTGAGAAAAATAAGAGGAGATCTGTTAGATTAAGCAAGTTTTTGAAAATAAAACTTGGGAGACTGCCTTCTTCCTTTAAGGCTATTCTTGTTTGAAATGGTTCAATGAGTTCTACCTCCTCCTCCCTCAATCCCCTCCCCTTCCTCCACCCCTTCCCTAAAATACATGCAGTACACAGATGTACTTTTACCAGGCAGTAACTACTGTGGCTTGTTCTTCTTGAAGTGGATTACTCCTGTACTTTCATACAAAAAGACTATATTTCTGCTTGAAGTCTGAGGTCCCATTTCTTAGATTTTGTGTGTGCCTGGAGGACTCGGGTGTGGGGAGGGGAATGAAAAAAAATCAAAATAATGTAAAGAGTGGCCTCTTGCCAAAATTGTGCTTGCTCTTTACTGAGCTAAATATTATTGTTTAACATGCTAGTGATTTGAAATGAAATAAATCTGATTCTTGACATACTGAAAGAAGGAGAGTCTCCTCTCTTTACCTTCCCCTAAGAACCAAAGTAAATTGTGATCATACAGTACCTTATTTTTAGCTAAGAATGAAGTGTTTCAATATTTGAGTACCTTATTGACTCAATGCAGTGAGCCTTTGATGTACCAAAGGATAGGGGAAGACCTTTTAGTACAGATATGCTCCAAGGAATCATCCACACATGAGTGATTCTGTCTTTCCTGTTGCTGTGAATAAAGCCACAGGAACTATTACAAACAGGGAAAGGAATTTATTAGGCAGGGTGTTGTATTGAAAGGTTGTCCTGGGCTCATCATGACACACCATAGCATCACAATGAAAAAAACACAACAGCGTTTGCCTAAATTCCTGTGTAGTTTATTCTTATTGGTGCATCCCTTACAATGTAGCTTATAAACCAGTCATGAATAGACACTCTATTTTTGAAAGGAATTGAAGGATTTCCAGTCTCTTTGGTTTTGTGGGTCAGCTGTTGGAACATGTGTGTTCCACCTCACATGCTTTGATTGTGTGTATGAGAATTTATACCCATTGTAACTTGTAACCCTATTATGGCATAATGGTAGGCAGAATGTTGAAATTAAAAGTATAGTTTTGTTCATTTCTACAAGATTTGTCTGTTGTTCTGTTCTACAACTTTTTGCCTGTTTTGTAAAATTGTACACTCCTTGAAATACATGATAATATGCTATGCTTTGTAATTAGCGACAGACATGTCACCCCAAAATATATTTTAGTGTGGGTATCAAAATTCTCAGTTGGTGAGTGCTCTTTTGTTGACAGTTTGAAGATGCAGAGTACAGTAGCTCACATTCCACACAATGAAGAGAGTACTTGGATTACATCTTATAGCCATGTATGCTCACCAGGACATAGGTTTGTGTCTGCACAAGGAGGAGCTTTATACAGTTATGGGAGGAGTTACAGTTGGGAGAATAAGAACAGTGTGGAATAATGGGATTTGCCCTGTAAGCTTTTGCATATTTGCCCCAAATAGATTTTGTAAAGGTTGTGTGAATACTTAAATTGATTACACTTTGATTGATACGATGACTGTGCAGATTAGTGAAATGTGAGATGTGTAGCCCCCATCACACATGTCAGTAGTGTACCCAGCAGAATCAACATGACCTTGGGCAGTTAAAACTGCTTAGAGCTTTAGGCCTCTGTTTGGAAGGTGTTGAAAACATACTTTTAAATTTGGGGGGGGGGGGGTGAAGTAAACTTAGTTTGTAGAGTTTTAACTATCTGGGAAGAGAAAATTAGGCTTGTTTTATGTACATACTATGCCCATAGCAATTGTAGGCAGTAGTTTTAAAATTAAATGTTGCATTCTGCTTTTTTTTCTATTTCAACTCAAAATTGGAAATATCAAACCTCAGAGAAAATATGAAACATAACAGAGGAAATTTTTATTTGTAGTATTACAGACTAATTTTCAGTTTATGAAATATGTTAATGTATAGCCATACATGGTTTGAAAATTTAAAGTCCTGTGCAAGGATGAATTTCACTTTTTTATGCCATAGTGGCAAGACACATAGAACTATTACCATAGTAGCTGGTATGAGCTTTCAGCAGTAGACAGTGCTGCGAGCTATAGTTCCACACACTTTATTGGCTGGCTTTCAGTCCCAAACACAAGTGGAAGCTGGTTGCAAGCATGTTATAAATCAATAATTTTGCTCATTATTGTCACATTTATGGTTTTTACAGTTTTTCCAGCTGCCACTTCAGGGGAGACAAAGTGAAATTTTAGATGACTCTATGAAATGAGTTCTTGTTTTTGGGAAAAATTGTGGTTGCTGTTGTTCAAAAGAGTAGGGAGGTAGGTGTGAAGTTTATATGTGGTATGTAGATTGGGGTTAGGGTTAGGGGTAGGGGTTGGTGAAGGCAACCTGACTTGAAAACCACAGGAGAGCATTGTAGTAGGTTGAATTTTACTTTTAGGAGGGATAAGTGGTGGGGGAGGGGGGTGTTGAGGAGAAAGGAGTTAGTTTGATAGTGATGTGGAGAGGGAGAGTTAGTGTAAAGTGTTCTAGAGTTGTAGACATGAAAATATAATATATTAGCAGACAGTAAATTTGCTCTTGATCAGGCATGAAAGGTTTATTTCAAACATTCTTTTGTGACATCATATTTGCCCCTTATTCATTATCAACCATTTTTATGACCCTGCCATCACAATAGCAGACCTTCATGAGGGGTAACTGAAATTTTGGGAATGATATTCATTATGTATTACTCTGTAGGTCTTCTACATTCTTGTTTTTCTCTCAGTTCTGTAAAACATCACAAAGAGATATGAGTGGGGCAGAGGATGGAAGCAGTTGCATTGAGAACTTGAAATTTCAGAAGTACTTTGTCACTTTCGGATACAGTGTCACTTGATCTGTACACTTTGTCACTTTCAGATGTACTTTGTCACTTTCAGATACACTATGTCAGTTTTAGTCTGATGCACACATTTATCGTCGTTTTCCCCATTCAGTACCCTAACAGATGCTTTGCAACACATTCATGTTGCACACCATCAGGCACGTAGCCAAAAGGGGGCACATGCCACCATCAAATTTTTCAATAAAAGGTCTTGCACTAAAGGAGGAAAAATTCATTATGAGACCACCCTTTTTGGAATATAAATATAGGAGGAAAAAGTGGAAAATCTCGTACCATTTTGCATCTAGAGTCCTTGAAATAGGCAAAGATTTTCAAAGGAGAGGGGGACACCTCTCCCCTAGTGTCTCTCTCCCTTAAGACCCCTCTCCAGGCCAGCAAAACTCCAACATTGATGTGCCCCCAAAATTGTTTGTTCTGGCTACGGGCCTGCATACCATACACAAATCCAACAGTTACATTAAAACAAAAATATTAAAAAAATTAATGTAAAAAAAATGTCACATGGTAGAAAAGACCCACACTGTAGGCCTATATGATTGAGCATACCTGGGTGTGTGAAGGAAAACTGGAGTAAACTGTTATCACTTTTAATTATGGACCCACTGTGTTTATGGGTTAGTATTATTTTCTATTATTGTATTTAAAGAGTCTAACCTATGGTATTTTCATAGAAGTGGAAGCAATTTCACAGTCAAGTGGTTCTTTGAAGGTCATAACTGCCTTGTAATCCTTTTCCTGTTAGAAAAATTTGTCAAAGATGGCAATAAATTTGTTTACCATAATTTGCCAGCCTGCTAGGTTTAAAAGGGTGGTGGTGTATAAAGCCTGCGGTAAAAGATGTGTTCTTGCATTTAATTCCCCTGTCATGGACAACTTCACTACTAAGGCTTTATTAGGCGGTAGCAATGATTTGCCAGCTGAACTCCCAGGTTATCGTATAAGCTAGACAACGCTGTGTCCTGTGAAATATGAATATGCTGAAATGAAATATAATTTGTCTTGTTTACACTGGAAGAGAAGTGACTGATGATGAAAGTTGACATTTATGGAGGTAATATTAAAAATGAATTATTCATGGTGGATATCTCAGGAGCTCCAGCCTCATTGTTGTAGAAATACTCTTGAAAAATGGCTGAAAAATGGAGAGTAAATTGAGATTAAGAAAGAGCATTTCAAAGGAAGCTGTTATTAATAGTATTTGTCGAATTTAAAGTATATTGAGGTAGCTGAAGATGGGAGCTTGGAAGGGACTGAAAGTGTGATATGCTAGCTCTAAGGAAAAGTCTAGATGTTAGCAGGGAAGGAAGGGGAGCACTTCCAAGGCAGCTGCACTTAAAATTTTCTTACAAATCGGCGAAAAGAGAAAAAGTTAAAGAGAAAAGCCACTTTAGTACCTGTAGTCATTGCTACATTAATGTTCAGTTCCCTTTGCATTGTGTTGGTATTCAAGTCAAGGGGCCCTTTCCAAGTATTGCTTTCTTTTTCCCCATCCCCTCCCACCCCATTTAGTATTTTTTCTCTCTCTCTCTACTTCCCCCTTTAAGCTTGCATAGCTTAATGCAGAATGGTGTAATCTTAAATAATGGACATTTAGCAGTATTAGGCATGCAGTGTCCTGTAGGATGTCCGACCATTTGATCCAGGGCTGTAAGTGAAGCTGGGAGCCAATCTAATGGTCTGTTAAGGACCCTTTGCTCTCTTTTTATACTCCATGTTCCTTTCTTTGAGTTTTGTTTTTGTGTTTACATTACACAGTATTAAGTACCTATGCACTCCTATACAGTGAAAGAAAAAAAAATGCAATGCTGGAACTTAGTTGAACACTGAGCATTGTAATTTTACAAGTAGGGTACACAATAATTGTATGTGCAGTGTTTTTCCTATAGGTATAGGAAGCTGTTTTCTTAGTGGCCGGGATGGGGGGGGGGGGGAGAATGGGGCAGAATGTTTCAGATGTACCCTTGGAAAATGGATTTCCCTCTGGAAAATTTTGAATATGAAAGTAGTTTTTGATGCATTTTGATGCTATTTAGTTCAGTGTTTAAAGTACATTTGGTGAAAAAGTGTGATTAATTATTTAAATAGTTTGATACATTTAACAGAGGACAAATAAAGAGGTTTTAGACTTAGGTATCAAGGTCCTCAGCCTCTCACATCCCTGTTTTCTGCACCAATATTTTCCCTACCTTTCACCTTTGTGTGTCACTAGCAGTACATGTATACACCTCCCCCTTCTCTATTTAATATTCTGCAAGGTAAAACAAGTGAGGAAAAAAGAATATATTGAAGGTGTAGCTAAGAGGATTCTAGCGTATGGTAAAGTCAATTGATAAAATGCAAATTGGGTTCTGCAGTTATGAAAGTTGTCTGTGGTAGTGATTGTATTAAGAGTGTAGCTGAACCCTTTGCTCCAGTTTTCTGGCTGACCAGCTCTAAATTATTTCCCTCATTTTCTATGGTTAATCTAGGAGACTAGCTGTCACAGCTTTTAATCCATTAACTTTTCAGGGTACCTCATGAGGCTTATTTTTGTGATTTATCACTAAAGTTCTTGAAAGTAGGTTATTTTCACCTTTCAGAATGAGAAGTTTGTGTGATTGGAAGTTGACTTAGGTTTATTGGAGCAGAGTATATGCAGTTGGAGTGAGAAAATTTTGAGACACAGATAGAGTGTTCTCAAAGGGCATGGACACAGCTGAATTTATTTTATGGTTAAGCATAATTTGAGCACCATTCATGGTAAGTAAACCCTTAATACAAAATATCTCATGCAATCTCATGCAATGATGGTTCCATGTGAGTGAAGACTGCTCAAGTGTATAGGCCTTCACTGTAAGTTTGCTGTGCCCATGGATGCTCCCAAGATAGCTTTTGTGCAGAGTGAGAAATGCTCAAGGCCGTTTCTGGAAAGGGAGGGGGAGACAGATGATTAAGAAGAAAGCATTTACACTTTTATGTGGAACTTGCAAAATGAAAAATGTAATTCTTTGTCAGTTTTAACAAGTTAGTGAATTAGTATCACAGCAAGAAAAGTAAAGCAGCAGTATTGGAATTTTTGTTTGTATTAGAGGGAAAATGCAGTCTTCCCAATTTGAGTTAGTGTACCCCAGTACACTAATTCAGGAATGGTTCATATCAATCATGTGACAATATTTTTGTTACTTATCTCTTGGATTTATCTAGAATAATTCCTTGGTTTACTTTCAATATTTAATGATTTTATGAGGGAACATTACAAAAAATTCTTCTGAGAGAAATAAGAGAGGATCTGTAAGATTTAGCAAATTTTTGAAAATAGACTTGGGGGACTGCCCTCTCCCTTTAAGTCTTCTAAAAGATACTGTCCCAGTGTCCAGAAGTTATGGTTTTGGGACTAATAGCACACAGCATCTCCACCTTTGTTTTACAACTTTTTCTGGGGTGTTTTATATATATACTGTGGTGTAGTTTCTTGGGAACTTTGCTGCAGGCTACAGTTGTAATAGATGCAAAATCAAATCCCATATTTGACCTTGTAATTGCAAGTGTGTGGACACTATGAGTCTTCCCTTGGAAAAGCTGCACCTATGATGTATGCTAAGTCTTCTTCTGACAGCAACCCTTTATATAGTGTAAAAGATGGTACAGCTTGCTCTGCTTGGGCACCAGAAAAACATCTCACAGCCTCAAGCCCTCCAATTTGTTGTACTTGCACTGCAATAATTTCAAAACCCTCCCTCTGTAAAAAATAACTCACAGACAGTTTTGTTTGAAAGAGATGTCCATATACTGCCATGTTCTCTGAGAATTCATTTTTGCAAACAGAAACTGATGTATTTCATCAGTAAAGGATTTGACCTTGTTTAATAGGAGTGATTAATTGTGGTTTGTTAATGGCACTTAATATAGCCTTATAAATGGTATGTAGAACTATCAAAATTCTTGGCATAACACTGGTAGTAAGGACTATAAAATTCAGTATGTAGAAAGGATTGGCCCTCTTTAGCATATTTACTGAAAAGAGATTCCAATACTTTTAATCCTTTAAACCCTGAAAAGAAATGCTGTTGAAAAGTGCCTTTGTCTTTATTAATTCCAGGGTTTTTTGCCGGGGACTTTAATTCCTTTTAGTAAGTAATTTCATGTAATTGTAGGATGTCAGAATTTTTCCGTGCATTATTGTGATTGGTTACAGCAGTGCTCCCAATAACATGAAAGCTGTTTTATTAGGCAGCGAATTGACAGTAAAGTTCCAGATGTCAAGTTCAGACTTGAAGAAGCTTGGTGTTTTCAGGGATATAAAGGTCATTAATCAAAGCCACTGCTTCAATTGTAGGGATTGCAGATTCTTCCACGTGATTTTCAGCCTTCATATGCAGTTGGGCGGATGAATATTACATCCGTTTTTCATTTGAATACAACGAGCAATCGCATGCTCTTTTGTACCATGGAACAGCCGCACTGTCATGTTAAATATTTCACTAGGGGGATTTTCAACACGGCTTAACTATTTCAATAAAAGGAGATTTTTTTGCATACTGCTGTAATAAATTATTACTGTAATGTGCAAATACAAAAGTAGATCCACATTCAAAGGTACCGTTTTGCTTGAAAAGCCTCTTTTCTGGTTAAGAAAGGGTGTAAAGTAGTTTGCAAGCCAAAGTGCCTACAATTTCTGGGTTTCGATTAGTACTTGCCCTGCAAGTACATTTTTGTAGTTAATGTAAGGTCTTGCTCCTTGCAGTCGAATGTGCCGTCATTTAGGCTGATATTTTCATGGCAAATTTATTGCTCCCATGGTTATTCAAATAATGTGCATCTTGTGTAACATAGAACATTCAAAATGAAAGAAGTGTAATGCAAGGAAAAATGGAAAGTTAATTATAGTTTAGTTTTACCTCATAAGTGAAACGGAAACAAAAAAATAATGAAAAACAAAATGAAAGAAAGTTCCAAGGGAGGAGCTTTGAAAAGGTCAAAAAAAAAAAAAAAAAAAACTTAAGTAAAACCTGAATTTTCCTTAAATGAGCCGACATTGTGAATGTATCCTTGGAATTGCCTAGTAGAAAGCCTGCAGAATTTGGGTTTCAAAAAGATTTGATTTTAAGTGGTATTTCCATCATGTTATATAAGTCACAAACTTGTTCTTTCAGCAAGTTTGTATTGAACTCCATACCCTTGGGTTGGACTTCGTGAACCATACTGCTGTCTTGAAAATCATAAAATATACTAATTTTTCAGTGTTTAACAACCTTTTTGTTTTCTTCATTCTGTTTGCCAAAAATGTTTCTAGCGTAAAAAGTTAAATACCTGAAAGAGTGTATTTTCTTGAAAGTTGTCAACCAAATTGTTGTGTTGTCTAACCTCTAAACCAACAGTGGAATGTCGTTTTCCGTTCTTGGCAGTGAGTTATAATTTCAAACTTGAGTAGACCTTATGCATATGATGTCACAGAACAGGACGTGCTCCCTCGCTTGGAGGCAAGCATGTATCACTGCAGTGTACAACAGCAAATGTAGACAGCTGATTTGTGCACCAATTGGACATGCACAAAAGTTTATTATACACGCCTGCAAAGTCTACCTCATGGGTGCCGTGTGCTTCATTCTTTTGCCTCCAAAATGGCATTGCATTTAACGTCAATGCAGAAGGTCTATTGTGCTCCCTCTCAGCATTTTGTAAGCATTTTTACCATGAGTTTGAAGTTGCCTAAAACTGTGAAAACGTTGAATTTCGTTGGGGTCATGTTGTTCATGTAGGAAAATCAGGAATAAGGAAACAAGTTTCATCCTTGAGAAGATACGACTTGAAAATTTAATTGAATAGATAGCTGTGACTGCTTTAACACCCAATGTAGAAAGTGGTGAACCTACAGATATTGAAATGTCAATGTACTTAGATTCATAAATTCTGTAGCCTTGAAAATTTTTGTAATTGCCTAAATGAGTCATTCTCAAAGCCTTGAAAGTCCTGGAATTTTGTTATCTCATATTGATTATATGTAAAATTGCATGCATTTAATCGGTAGAATACAGGTGTACATAAAACAGTATTGTAATTTTTCCGTGATCATTCTCAATGTTTTTATCAGCGTCATAGGTGTTTGAAATTGTTGCAGACATATGGCGCTGCGAGGAGATACTGTAAAGTATCACAATACCATGTGGAGTGATATGTTATCATTTTCATATTGTAGTGGGGTATAAAATCACTCATGTGACTCATGTTGCTCTGTTATGGTTGTAAAATTTCCCACTTTCTTATAATAGATGAGGTGAGAATTTTTATGTTGAGAGGTTACAGACAAGATGATATGTGAGTGAGGAAGACGATTTACAGAGACATGAGACAAACATGGTGGACTGTAACTATGTAATAGGATAGGTCCTAAGGTATAATAGGGGTAAGGGTTAGCTCTCAAGGTGTAAGGTCTGTCAGTGATGAATGGCCTAGTTTTTTTTGTTAGGACTGGTTTAATAGTGGAAAACACTGACTGTAACACTAAGGCTGTACTCTCTGTCTGACTTGGCATTTGTACTTTTTTTTTGTCTCAACATGGAGGGATAAGAGGTAAATATCCCTAGCTTTTGGCAGAAGGGTGGGGAGGGGAGAGGGAGTAAAGTAAGTGTAATGTTGACCCTGTGTAACCTGGGTGATCCTTTCCTTCTTAAAATTCGCCTGATTTACTCTTTTTTTTTCTACAGTACCATGTCATGTTTATTTTCATTTGGGTTTTTTTTTGTAACAGAAAACTTGTATTTCAATCAAGTTTCACCAGTCGTAGGAAAAGTATTGGGTCCAAAGTTCCATGTAAAGTATTTAGAACTGGGTTCAGTGTTGCTCTTTGTAAGCTCTTCACTTGTCAAGGCTAAGTGTTACCAAGTACTGTCACTGGTGTGGCCCATGGACACTTAAAAAGTTCAAGAACCATGGTTGGACTCTATCTTTTTCTTTGTATTGCAATTAATATCACGGTGGTACATGTATGAATTTGAGGACTAACAAGAAATTATTACCCAGGGCATTTACTACACTCATTTAAACTATTAACTTTGAAATCTTTTTCAACTTTTCTTCATTTAAATGCTGTACGAATAGCAGGCATAACAGATATACAGTTGTAACTTAGAAATACTATGATCTGGCATGTGAAGCCAGGATACTATACCTGTCCTTTACCATGGTTAGGGAAAGAATATGGTGAATGGGGGGGGGGAGGGGAAATGGGGGAAAGAATGGAGCACACATCTGTCCAAATAATTGTTTTGCTACCTTTGTGCACTAAGGGAAAAAGATTGCTGCCTGAACATTACAACCATTATCACATGGGCTAGTACCATCCTCTGTTACCCATGTGAATTTTATCCCAAGGCAACGTGTCCTCACTTTGTAACTCTGGGCTGTTACTGGTCATCTCTTTGTATCCTTCCATTTCATAACATTGTCATCTTCTATTTCCATTTTGCAGTGTCCTTTTTCCTTACTGGAATATATCCAGAATTAATATCAATTCTAAAGCCTACAAATGTAGTTTACTGCACATCAGTTTCATTAAAAAATTCAGCCAGATTTTACTGCATCATCTTGAAGGTGTTCAATAAAAGCTTGTCATCCCATGGTTAATGTCTCCTTTTCAGAGGGGATGGGGTTAGGGAGTGTGGGTCCTCCGTCTCAAATAGGACGAGGAAGAGAAAGGTTGGCAAAGGATGGGGATTCTAATTTTAGGAGCACCTTTAGTAATCAATCACTTTTGTTATAAACTAAAAGCAACATTTCTTGAGCTAAGTTTTCCACATTGAGAGTATGCACATGGAACAAACTTGAAGAACATTTACCTTTATTTATTTTACGGACACCAGACTTCATTCATTTTAACAAAGGAACATTCATGTTCAGTATGGTATGGTATGGTATGAATCTACTTAGCTCCTACTTACCTCCCCTATGACTACTATTGGACTGAAAAGATTGTGATGTAAACCATTCTGCTGGCAATGAAACAAGGGCGAGTTAGGGTTGTAAGCTCAAGGATATAGTATAGCGCCATCCAGATGGGGAATTTCATTGCCAGTGATCATTCTGCGGTAGATGGACTGTCCAATAGTAGTTATAGGTGAGGTAAGAAGGGCTCATAGATTCACAAAACAGGTAGGGTTCTGGTAAATTTACTACTGTTTTGTATGATTCTTTTCAATCATTTCAATCATTTCATCAAATAATTTGGTTTGCAAAGGACTTAAAATGTCACTTGATGTTAATTTGTTAATGCATATACAAGCCTGAGTTTACCAGCATGTATAATATCGCTGTTATTTTGCTTGCAAAATATATTAAATTAGACTCACTCATTTCCAGTCAAATGTTTTTTCCGTAGAAATATATAACCTAAAGTTAAAACAAGTGGTATTTTATCTATGAATATATTTATATAATATGCTTACCATGTAGCAGAGATATGTGACTCTGTGCTTAAATTTTAATTTCATGCACCCCTTTTAACAGAAGGGTCAATGTTGACCCTTTTGGCAAAGGGGGTGTGCAGTTGATATGTTCAGCAATGCTTACCAATGTAAGGAGTGCACCATGCAAGCTTGTATTGGCCAAACGTGCATTACTGCTCTAAGATAGCCGCCATGAAACTAATGTATAGCCTTTAGCTTTATCATGTATGTTAAATCTAAACCATCATTTTAAATGAAGCTTTTGTTGTAAAATTATCCAGTGAAATGCTGTATGTCTTGTTTTTTTTCCCTTTGTGTTGGTTTTTCTGTTTTTTTTTTGTGTTTTTTTTTAAATTTGTGTTGGAGGTAATATTTTACCATATATACAGCTTCATGTTGTAGAAAATTTGCGTCCTGAGTTAAAATTGTTCATATTGCACTTTCTGGTGAACAAAAAAGCAAAGACAGGATATGCCATGGTTCTGTCTAATTAAAGGAATTAACTGAACTGAAGTTTTGTTGTTTGTTTATTTTTAATCAAAGAATTGGGAAAGGGAGTGGGTGTAGTACAAGCCGTTGGGGGTAGGAGAATGAGGAAGGGGTTGGCATCCCATTTAGGTAGAATATGTAACTTGTAGTTCTTTTCAGAAAAATATGCTCTTTTGGGAGCAAACTCCACATTAAAAATCACTGAAAAGTGTTTAGTTTCCAGTTAAAAAAAGTCCTCTACACTGTGCAAGGATGAGAGTGCTGAACGACAAGGTGGAAGACCAGCACAACATCATCCTGATTTTCTGTTAGGGTGGGCAGGTGATGAAGATGAGGGAAGGCTATACTGTAGTTCTGCATGAATGTATTGAGGATTAGGGTGATAAGATAAGGTTGAGGGGAGTAGATTGAAGGGATTTTAATGAAGGGAAGGGTGCAAGGTTTTTCTATTACCCAAGAATATTGTTGGGGATATGCGAAGGGAGGGAGGGTTAAAAAATGTCTATCGTCAGTCGAGCGTTGGTTTCCTTTCAGAAACATTATTAAGCACTCACAAAGTAGACAAGCCCCTAACTGGAATTGTGTACATGATTGCACATAGATATTAATATTTGAAGTTTTGTTCCAATGTCACTGACCCTGTTAAATATTTCCTCTATGGAATAATAGGTGGGGTGGCCTTTGAAGCACTGGAAATTTGATTGTTGTTCACATTGAAGTGTAATTTGTTAGTTTTGATAAATTAGTGGTATGCACAGAAACAAAGAATAATTTGTAGTTTAAGGAGAAAAGTGAGATACAAACTATGGTCTGTAATGAGTCTTGTTTAGTTTATGTACATAAATCAGGGAAATCGTTGATTGGCATCAGGGACTATTTATATTAAAAAGGATGTCAAGAGACAGTAAGTGGGGCATGTAGATGAACTGTAGGTATGGATAGAGAAGTGATTGTTTGATTATTTGTTCCTTCGTTCTCATTGCATCAATATAATTACCATAGGGAACAATGCATAACAATGCCAGTAATGACAAAAACTGTGACTGTAATAAAGGAGACAGGCAAGGAGGGAATTAAAAAACTTGATGATACAAAAATGCTCTTGTCTTTAAAATAAGGCTATTGCATCAAATTTATGACATGATTATATTTATAACAGAGTTCATTGCAGTTTATTTTCTTCTCCAAGGTTGTTCAAATGTTCCGGGGCTGTAAGCTGGAAGATCTCCCACCCCACATTTATGCTGTCGGACAGTCGGCATATCTCAGTATGCAGACGACACGGAGGGATCAATCCATTGTTTTCATGGGGAGAAGTGGTAGTGGAAAATCATGGAACGTGAAACATATCCTGCAGTACCTATGTCTTGTAGCTAATCCTACAAATACATATGACAATATTTCAGGTAAGTTTGCCCTGAGGTCAAAGGTGAGCTAGTTAGGGAATCATTTCATTGTAAACAAAACTAGCTTGCTGCTGATGGATTTTAAACAGTCTTGTATAGAGTTCGTGCATAGCTATACAAGTAAAGACAATTTTAGTTTTGATATTAAAGGCCGAGTTTAACCTTAGTAGAGTACTATAAATTTACTTCACCCCTTATTACTTCCTATTTGCACATGTAATCCCTACTTACTCACAGGAAGACCCTGGCAAGCTTTTTAATAGCGCAGTGGTACCAGGTGGAATGTGTCTATTTTGCTCCTCCTTACCTCGTAGGTCATAGATAATCCCCCGATGTTATTGGTTGTGCAGGCAATTATGGTATACATATTTACGAGGCAAGTACTGTCACTTATAGACTCTCAAACCAGATGAGTTTTGGGGAATGATTGTTTAGAAAGGATGGAGAAGAGATGGGAAACTATGAAGGTTGAACATGGTTCAGCTCTGAGCTATGTTCGTGATTTGCCCTGAATAGCAAGGGATGGCCATTTATGGTTCTTACAGCTTTATAGGGCATGAAAATCTGGAAGTATTTATGAACCGGCCTTAAATCGATATTGCCCCTGCTTTTCTTCTGTTTTTTGTACATTATACCTTAATGTACTTTTACATGGCAAAGTATAGTAACATTTCAAGTGTAGTACTAGCACGCCCTCTATGGAGGGTGCCGTTCCCTTTTCCCTCTTTGTCAGCTTTGTCTTATGCTAGATAGTATTAAAAGTAAATTTGTTATTTGAAGAACTATTTCTAAAGAAATGTATGGTGTACATCCACTTTAGCTTGTAGTTGACTTCAAAAATATTTCTGACATGACCCTGGTTCTTCTTGTGCAAGGAAATGATTAAAACAGATCACTTGTGAACCAAATTGAAATGATCACTGAATTGACTGTTTCTGTTTCTATTTCAGGAAGTAAGCTCTCGACAAGCCTTTAAGGGTTTTGAAGGCATACTTCCTTAACACAATGTTTGAATATATGCAGTAATTTCATGTTTGAAATATTTAGAACACGTGTAAGATGAGGTGTAGAAAACAAATAATTGAAGCACATTTATACAAGGAAGTTGTGTGCTTATTCCAGGTCTGAAGTGTTGCAATTTTCAGAAAAGGTGTGCTTATCAAAGTGACTGATCACTAAGATATATCCCAATGAAAGAATGTACTTGAACCTTTTTTGGCATACCTTTGTAGGGTCAAAGGAAGGTATAAAATGCAATTTGTAGTCAAGCACCTAGCAAAGTTAACCAAACTGAAAAGAAAATACAGTTGCTCCAAGAGCAGTTTTAAATTATTTTTTTGTTACTTTTAGTATATTATTAAGAGGGAAATTGCAGTTATCCCAATTTGGATTATTTTAGTAGTCTATTTCATGATTGTCTCAGGAGAATCATGTGACTATTTTTCTTACTGAATTGTGAAACTTACGAGGAGTACCTTCTTGGTTTACCTTGAATATGCAATATTCATGTCCTGAAATATCAGGAAAGATACTTGAAAGAGAAATAAGAAGAAATTTGTGACATTTAGCTGTTGTTTCAAAATAATTGTGGGCGACGTCTTATGCCTTTTGAGCAAGAGGAAGGCTTGCAGTGTTAAGGCTGAATTATTACTGTAAATGAAAAAAATCAGAAATATATGAGTATCCACTTTATACATAACTGAGATGGCAAACATACAGAGAAAACAGCTGTTGAAATCATTGTCATTGTTGATTGTTCAAATAGGTCATGCTATGAGTGAAGGGAAGCCATGTGATGGGTAGAGTGTGAAGGGGGCAAGATGTGTTGGGAATTGAAGGGTGTGGGGGAGATGTGCAGGAATAATTTAGGTTGTATATTTTCCATAGCAATTTTGTTGTTTAATTTAGTTCTTCGTGCACATTGTAAAATCATCAAAAATCTAAGGGGTGCAAGAAACTACACACGACCTTGCAAATTTTGTGCAGCAGTTTGGCGGGTCTGTTTTACAAAATGTCCAGTAGCAAATTGAGATCTTTACTGGTTTTAAATTGTTCAAAAGGATGGGAAGAGGCAAAGGATAAGAATCAGTCCAGGTAGTGGCAAGAGATCTCAAACACTAAAACGTTTGATGGGAATCTTCACAAAGGGTGTGAAGAGGGTAGGTAAATGTTTAGGAGTGTGTTTTTCATGTTTATTACATCTTTCATAATTCAGCATATTGATTGTTGGACCCATAGTTGGTCTTGGCTGATATTCTTCCAGTATTGGTGACAGAAAATTGACCCGCAATGCCAATACTACCCAGCTAGTTTACTGTATGGCATACTTCATACCAATTATTTTCTCACTTCTGACCTAAAGTGTCAATACTTTATTTCATGTTTTAAAGATGCTATGTGAGAGTGTACAATGGCCTATGACTTTGTGTGCCTTAGTCTCAATTAAAAATATTGGAATTGGATCAGAATTAGATGATATTAAGACTAGAAATACAGGATATTAGTAATATTGGTTTTTGGTAATATTGGTCCATCGCTACCTCTGTCTTGGTACCATTTGCGCTGTTGAATATTTATGCTCTTCCGTGATATTTCTCCTTAATAGTGGAAAGACTCAATGCAATGCTGTGTTTGATGGAAGCCTTTGGTTGTGCCCGTACTATGCAGAGCACCAATGCCTCCAGATGTGCTCAAGTCATTTCTTTGGACTTTGACTACAATGGCCAGATTGCTGCTGCATCTCTTCAGGTATGAAGACTCAATATAAAGTTTTGTTCAGTACTTTGACCCCCCTCTTTAACCCCCTTTCCACTCTTGGTTTGCACACAGTAATTGACCTCTACCCCCCATCCCACACCCCCCATGCCAGGAACTGTTGATTTATAGCACAGTTTCCTCTGTGACCCTGTCTGTTAAGGCAAGTCCACTACCCCCTGATCATCATTCTCATCAGGAATGAATGGGCAAACTGCCTCTTCTCCACAGGGATGCTGACATGGAGCTTTAATACTGTGAGACATAGTTAAGTTTGGTAGCCAGTACCTGTGCCAAAGGAGGCTTTAGGCTCCACCCTTCCTTTGTCTGTCTCCCACACTTCTTTCTTCCAACCCTATGCCTGACAAAGATGCTTCCTCCCAAATTAGATGCTGATAGCCTTTTCAGTCCTGCCTTCCAATTTAACCCACATACATACATACATACATACATACATTTTTAAACTCCCTTGGGGAAATACGTGAATGTAATCCTGTTATAGGTCGTATCTTGTGATTGTAGAGATCGGAAGGTAAGTGAAGAATGTCTGGCCTGAGCTGTCGTTCATAAATTGAAATTTCTCTTTCATATTATTAGATTTCCACGTCATCCCCTAGATTCATATCTGGTGGGTGGGATACTGCTTTGTTTGTAGTGACTGCTCAGCAGGAAACCTAATGCAGGCTAATCAAGAACCCTCTTACGAAGACTACCATAAAAGGAAAAACAGAGTTTTGTCTTTAATTTGTAGTGTTTTTGTAACTTTTGAGATGATATGAGGTACAAGAACTGTTTTGGAAATAAACATGGGTTTTGCCCCAGATACTGATATCTGTTAGTGGCTGTGAATGTTGATAGGTATTTTGGATATATAAGGTAGGGTTCCATCAGCCTGGAAGTTCATGAAAAAAAGTTGTGGAAGGTTTTTCTTCTTAAAGGCCTAGAAAAGTCATGGAATTTTGTGAAAAAATAACAGAAATCATAGTTTTGCAAAAGCTACACACTACAGCCTGTCACTTATTTGAAATGCATACATACATGTAGTGTTTTTTTATTGGATTTTGTACCTGAGCAGATTTGTTCAGTCACGGATTTTACCTTATTTAGTCGTGGAAATATGGTGGAAAAGTTGTAAAAATTTATCGTCAGTAACACAGAAACCTTGATAAGGCTCTTACATGTAGACAATCTTTAGTAAAGGTACAGCATATGCTATTCCAGATTAAAAGATAGACTGTACTGAAGACTTTCCCTCTAGGCGATTACATAGTATACTGCACCCCAAAAATATGCATGAGTAAATGAATATAATTAAATTTTTTCAAGGTGTGACATGTGTTGGTGATGGAATCAGTTCAGTAATTTTATTTGGTAGCACCGCTAAATAAAAGTTCATCCGCAAGATTGCAAAAGTGAGCCTCATTAGAGGTATGGGAGTTAGAGGAATAATTTGTTGTAGGTGTAAGCAAGTGGCCCACTACAACAAGACACATGTCTAGACTAGTTGCTGTGCCATGACGGTAACTAGCCACGGTGGAGTATAGCTAGGCTAATTTCTAATGACGTTACCAATGTACATACGGTACATGTGGCCAAACAGCTGTCGTAGCATACCAAACCACGAGGGAACTGCAAAATGAACTACGCTCAACTGATCTTGTTTTATCACGAAGGTACTACTCGGCGACTCCCTGGATATATAACTTTAAGGTACAATAGAAATCTGGTGGCGCTATTTGAAAACACATCCAACATTTCGGATCAAACCTAGTATATAGCAGAAATGTTCTTAAAATAGTCCTCCCACACATTTTAAATGTAGAAATGTCCCCATGGTACTCCCTTAAAAGGTCACAATGTCACCAAAATTAGCAGGGTAAAAAAAAAACGACCATCTCTTCAACTTGAACACCGTATTTCAATAAAACCAACCGTCTAGGAGGAGATAAATTAACGGGTCAGAATCCCACTTTTGTGTCGGTGACATTAGTTGCTGGTACCTGCGTAGCAGGCACTGCAACTAAAAAGGAGGAAGCATTTCTTGATGCTCTAAGAATGGTGCTGCAAAGAAATTTCACTTCCTTAAATTTGCCTATTTGGCATTTGTCCTATGCATGATTCAGACTTTCAGTCATTTTAGTAATTTGACTTATTATTATTGTAGAAAGTATCTCAAAAATATGTTCAGGTTTGTGCAGCTTGCTGAGAAGTTAGAAGTGTACTATGCAGCTCCACCTCTCTGAAACTTTTGTTTTAACAGCACACATAAATGTTTTGCATTAGTACAGTTGAATATATGAGCAAGGAAAATTCCATTGTTTGTGACCTTATATGCTCTGGGAGGTCTACTGCTTAAGTTTTCCATTTCCAGACCAAATAAACAGATTACTTGCAAAATGCTTTATGAGGTCGTGACAGATACATTCAATCATTTTTATGAGATGGTGATTTTTAGCTTTGTAAATGATATCCTTACCAGGGAAGCCTACGAGGGGTAGAACACCTAGTTGAGGGAATTGTTGTTAGCCAGCACCACTTGAAAGTAGTTTACATGTGAGGTAGGCTTGCATTCGTGATTGTGGAAGGCTTTCCAACTCAACCTTATCATTTGTCATGCTCTAAATGTTTGTAGGAAAAAGTTTGGCTGTGAGGGTGACTTCTGTCTGGGTCACTCAATTCACCATGTTGTGAAAAGTTTGTGGATGTCATTCTGCTTTTTGACAAGTCTGAGGATCCAAGAGTTGTGTATGAATGAGATGATGAATGTTTACAAAGTACATCTTTTGACACTGCAGTCATGTTACTTTGTTTATAAGGGTGTGCTTGGTGACTTTGAGCATCCTCAAGATTACATAGTTATCACCATAAGACATTTTGAATATCTGCAGTAAACAGTCTACCTAGGGCTGTTAGGTTTTCCCAGAAGTTATTTTTAACTGTGCCTTAGAACAGACAAAATTACAAGGACAAAAATCTAATTGAGCACCACCCCCCCCCCATCTTAGACACCTTCTGACAGCCCTAATATTTATTGAAATGTAGCACTGTCATGTCAAAGACGATGCCTCCATGAGTCAGTTAGTAAGTTAGATGAGGTTTTACAGCTCAGTTTCTAACCAATTGGTGTAAGTCTGGCCGGCGACAGCCTTTTTTCCAGTTGTGGCTCACTGGTTTGTTTTCCCTACTCCATTGTTCATGCTGAGCACCAAGCACAATGGCAGTAGGTTCCATTTTTAAAGTTTTCGGTATGACCCAGTCAGGAGTCGAACCCCCGACCTTCTGGCTGCAAGTCGGATACTGTAACCACAGACCATGCAGTCGGTCAGATGCTTTCATGAAATTCATGAGATAGCAAAGAAACAGTGATATAGCCAGGATATTTTGGCAAGAGAGTAGCTGGGGGTAGGGTTGAGAGAGGGGTTGGGTGGGGTTAGATTTAGAGAATCATGATCTTAATTCACATATGGTCCTAACACCACCATGTGTATGTAAAGGGAACATGCGGGAAAAATTTTCCCATCCAGTCCTCCACAAACTACTATGTAATATTGCTACTAAATAAGAACTTTGATTTTCACTTGAATTTTTTCTTGAATTATGTTAGAATGCATACACCACGTTTACCCTTCAGTGGCTAGAAAAAGTTTTTACAGTTTTAATTGGAGAGATAGAATTCTAGAGCCCCTTCCTCTGCCCCCTACCAATAATGCATCACTCATTTGGTGAATTTTTGGTAGAAATTCCGTCTTTTGTGTTTTGCTTCTTAATCCAAACACCCTGCCAGAAAATAGTAGCCTACTCTTGAATAATGGCATGGTGGGATGGGGAGCGGTGGGAATTTTTCTGTATTGCAGGGAATATTAATTTATGGGGGGGGGGGGTATTTAACTGGGAAAAGTTATGTAAGGGTGCAAAATGTGTTAAAGATTTTGTAATTTTATTATGAAGGTATTCTTAGGTGATGGCAGTTGTGTGAAATCACAGTATAATAGCCACAAAGTATTGCATAGTGATCTTTTGTGCAAGTTATAAATCTTCAGACCTTTAGGGATACCCCTCCTAGTTCCTATGCCTATTTTTGCATTAGGATTTCCAATTCAATGAACACTATTGTGTTTTGTATACTGTCCTTCTCTCTACTCCTGTCTTCTTGAGAACACTTTTCTAACATTGTCGGTTTTATATGCACAAATAGGGGCATGAAAAGTAGTTGGATACAAAGAGTGTACAAACGGCTGCAGAGTTAAATTATTCACAACTTAAGCGTATAGTTGAAACGCGTCCTGAAGTAAGGGGCCCTGCTGCAGTGCCAAAGTGTGAAAAAAAGAACATTTGAGCTAAGTACTTGTCAGAATAAGTCTGCCAATCGCAGCCAATGTTGGTTTCAGTCTAATTCACTCAGAGATGTTATCCAGGTTTCTCGGCCCCCAGTCATGCCTATTAATCACTCTAATCATGTGACGACATTCTTCCTCTTTCTGCATTCGTTAGGTTTTGCTCCTAGAAAAACACCGGGTTATCAGAAGACCGGAGGGAGAACGCAACTTTAACATTTTCTACTATTTGATGGCAGGAGCAGATGACAATTTGAGGTATAAGTTTGTATTTTAATAATTCTTGGGTGAATGTGGTAGGAAATCCTTTGTGCGAAATGAGTGTTTTTTTTTTATGTAATACTGCAGAGATTTGGGTTGTAAGGTTGATGGATATGAGTCAGTAACTACTGACAGAAGTCAGAAGCAAATTATAAAGTATTTTATGGAAGGTATTGAAGTAAGTTAATTTCAGCAGCAGATGGGTACAAGAGACAGTGGTTTTAGCAAATTTTTGGTGTAGTACCATTTCTGGCAACCTTTGGTCTGTCAAACAGTAAGAGAGATATGGTAAAATGCTTGTGCTGTGTATAAACTTAATGTGGGATGGTCTGTGAAATTTTCTGTGGATTGATCCTTGGCCAGAAAGGTTAATAAATGTGGCCTAGTGGTAAGAGCATCTACCTCTCAGCTGGGAGGCCTTAATTCATATCCCAGGTAGTCATACTATGTAGGTACTCAGCATACAAGTTTGGATCACAGAGAATGTATTGCCAGGTTTTAAGCTGGCAAGCAGCACAAAGGTGATCCCAACCCCAAGGGGGCTGAGATTTACTTAAAGAATGATCAGATTGGGATGATTTGTGGAGGGGGCTTTAGTCACTTACAGTATAGATATGTGTGCATTACAAATCTCCAGTATTATGTTATATTACTCGGTTGGAACTTTTAGATCGATTGGACTTTAAAACGTTTAAAATTTGAACCTTAATTATCTTCTTAAGTGTCACAATGTTATCTTGAAAGATTATGTGAACTTTCGCACCCTTTGTACCCTATCACAGCAGAACATCGTACAGTCACATGGGGAATTTTTGTTTTTTAGGTGTGAAGTGTCATTGGTGAGCAAAGTCTGTTTCGGATTTCAGAAAGTTGAAATAGATATATATTCATTTTGGTGGTCTAGAGAGCTAATTAAACATTTCATAAATAAATTTGGAACCTTGGTCCTGTAAGGAGTACTTTATATTAAAGTGTCTCAGCAAACATCTTGTCACATTTTTCAACATAGTTCAGTTTAGGGACTTCACAGTCAGGAAGCCACTGAGGCCCACTGCGGGACCTTATATAATATACCAAGTCACTAGGAAATTTTTGAGTAGGTTCACTGTGATTTGATTGGAAATCTCTCCAATCCAAAGTACTTTCTAACTACCAAGTCAACCCCACCCATTGATTAAAAATAAAATAAAACTAAATGATAACCAAAGAAATCTCTTGTTCTAAAGTTCTGTTTTATGTTATTTTCACTGTTATTGAAAATTCAAATTAAGATAGAGCCATGGCAATGGAATGATGCTTATGTAAAGTTTCAGTTAAGTTCCTTCCCTACTGCTTAAGAGAGTACCTCTGGGTAGGAGATTGGTTTACACTGACATTTAGCAGAGAGACTACAGTCTCAGCATGATGTAGACTGTCCATATTTTACAACAGCTTTAACAGGAGTTGTTATGTCAAATGAAACAGATGTGTGAGGCATTCACTGTAACTGGACGCTGGTTTGCAATGATGAGTGTATGTGTTATCCATTGTGTTAGAAGTGTTCCTAGTGAAGAAGTTTGTAGTCTCAAATATTAACCAGTAGTGTTGGATCCGGGGAGGAGAGGGGGAGGGGAAGGGGTTAAGAGGAAGTTGAAGAGGGATAAGGGGCAGAGAAGAAATTAGATATTCGTCATATTCATACCTACTGAGTCTTTATTTTACCTTTCATAGTAATTAGTAGTTTTATGCCTACTGCTGTTATCCAAGACATCACTCTTGATGAAGATTTATCCATACATATTGTAATGAATGAACTGTAAAGGCCATGTACAGTATTTGTTCAGAATGTATCATATCTATCCAATTTATTGGAACCATCTTAAATCTAAGCAAATATCATCAGTATGTGAGGTATAAATTTGAAATGCTTCCCAGAATTCTTTGCTTAAAGGTTATAAGCAGTTGCCCAAATTTGTTTTCAAAAATCAGGAAACTGTTATAATTTTTTTCATATTTACCTTACGAGTACCTCTGACAACATTTTTGAACATGAATATTACAAACAAAAAGTAAAGCAGGGAGTTACTCTCCATGAGTATAACAATTAAGTGACAAAAATAATGTCACATGATTAAAAAGAGTCAGTCATGAATTAAGATGCAGGGTTATATTTATTCTAATTAGGGTGACTGCATTTTCCTTTTTAACTCTGATGTAGGTTACCTTTTTGATATCTTCTGATTTCTCTTTTCATTTTCTACAGTCAAGAGCTTGGGTTGAACAGATTAGGACAGAATAGTTACATATCACCTTTAGAACATGTAAGTATTCGTAAAATGTGAAGTTTTTTTTTTTAGGTTGAAACACTTCATGTGAAACCAAGTATGCCTTTCCTCTCACATGCAGGGGAGGTACAGTGCCTCTGAAAGTAATCCTTGTAAATAAGATTTACAGTCTAGGTAGATATATTGAAGGGTAAAGTTCCCCTAGTTTTCTCCTTGTTTCCTGAAGAATCTGTGAGATGTCTTTTCCTCATCAATTGGTAATGAAAGAGAACATGGAAGATGTGATGTATTTAGTGAGATTCTTTGTCTTCATTCTCTCAAATAAGGTGATCCCACAAATGTTCGTTTGAAAAACAATTTCTTCCATGATTAAGTGTCCAAGCAAACCAGTGAAGATCATTGGTAATTAAGACAGATGGCCTTAAAGTTTTATGATTATTGGTTTACTTGAAAAGATCTTGGAAGGGAAGACCCTGGCTGCAATTGGATTCTTAGAGTAGAGCTTTAATATATAGCTGCCAAGCTAGAATCATGGATCACTTGGAAAATGAGTTTTCCAAGTCTTCTAGTCAGGAAAAACTTATCTGAGAAAATTATCTACATACCTGGTGGTAAGTTGAAAAAGTTTAAGAATGTGACAATTGGCAGGATTATAAGCTTGGCAGGCAGGGAGTGTTTAGCAACAGGTTGATGGTTCAGCATAGACAAGTTTTATCAATGTTTGTCATGAACATATGAGGACAGTTATCACTTTGTGCCCTGCAGAGATCTTCAAGTATCTAGAAAAGAAAATTCAATTGTCCACCCTGTCTGCATCATAATCATAGATCAAAAGAAGGGTGGGGGAGGTAGGAGGAGGTACGGGGGGGGGGGGGGAAGGAAGATCACAGAAATTTCTTTCTGTAACAAAATATACAAAACAGTCAGCAAGTTGTGGTAAGTCTCAACTAATGTCATCTTAACGGCTGTCAAAATGTAACTTGTAGGTAATACATATTGTATTGACAAGGCAGTTATTATGCACAGCTGTCAGGACTGTGAAATGCTCTTGACAAATTGCAAAGTTACTCTTCCCAAATTCCATGGTTACTTTCATAAATCTTCATTATTTAAACCAGGATGCAATCTATCTGCTCGTGTGTTCCAAACATGTTTTGTTCAAAGAGTAACCTGAAACATCAGAGTTGCAAATTTGTAGCATTTCCCACGAAAACTTATCTCTTTTATGGTTGGAAAGTCATTAAGTTGCAAGTTTTGTCAGAAGGGAGTATCATCAGCAAACACACACCCCCACCCACCTTTAAAATTGGCAGTTGTCTTTTTGACTTCCAAGTAGGTTAAAGGTACCATGATAAGAAGTGTGTACCCATTTCCTTGTTGCATTTGCTTTTTATTTTGTTCAAAGAAAATTAAGGATGTGAATAAATTTATGGAAAGCTGAAGAAAGCAAAACGTAACCACTTGCCGTTAGAATGAAAGTAAAAGAAGCTATAGTTCATTTGCTTGCTTGAACAAAATATGTGGGAAGTTTGTTATGGACAAACAATTCTTTTGTGAATGATGTAGTCTTTAAGAATTCAATGTAAACAATAGTTATTTTGTGTTTGGCAGAATAAAACAATGCTTTCTTGACTAAGGAAACAGAACTAAATATAGTGTTTGCATGTAGTGCTTATTGTAAGGTTTGTTGAGAAAGGAAAATATGTCAATAAAGAAGGAAAATTCCCCCCTCATCACATTTGATATGATGGGGAAGGTGTTGCATCTAAGGTTTGTTTTAAGTGCTTAAAAAGTGCATCTTAGGTCCAAGACTAGCAGAAAGGAAGAATGAATGAGGGCGTGGCAATGACTAAATATCACAGAAGAGTGTTTCCATAACTGTTTGATTGGGGATCCATGTGGGGATACCCTGTTGCCTTTGTCAGGTTTTCAGGTTACTGCCTTCCATCCATGTAGGGGAGCATGACTCCCCCCATCCTCCCCCATCCTGATGGGCAAATTGTGAGACAACCCCTGCCCATAGTATGGGAAGTACTGGTGGCGGGGATGTTTTAACTAGTTATGTACACAGTCATAACCCTATTAGCTAAATGGTTTTAAATGGCACTGGTGGTCATTATGACAGACAACACTTTCAGCAGTTATGACTCGAGTTACTTGTTTTGCTTGTTAAAATATGTAGAACATCCAATTATGTTTCAGACAATTGAAGTTTTAATTTGTATATCTAACAATGTATATACCCTCATATAAGCTGCTGAATATTTGTATGCTTTTCACAAAAATATGGCAACCAATAACATTTTAGGCTAGATGACATATATATTTGTAATAAAGTTCACATCTGGTCACATTGTTTTAAAAGAATTTTTGGATAGTTATGGCTTCGATGGAACCTAAAGACATGCTTGTTTCTTTTTTTACTCAGAGCACAGACAAGGCATTTGCTAGTGGGTCTTGGCAACGAGTCCTCAACGCTTGCACAGTTCTTGGTATCAGTATTGAAGAAAGTAGGACGCTCTGGTCAGTTTTAGCAGCTGTTATACATCTGGGAGCAGCTGGGGCTGTGAAAGGTGAGAAAAGGATCAATGTTTTCAGGTTTTAGACTTAAATAATGACAGCAGTGTAACCAGATCTCTTACTCAAGCAGCACGCTTCACAACGTTGTGCGGTCCAATTCAACTCGACTGTCATGACCTTGTTTCCTATAGTTGGTGAATCTTTCATTCGCAGGATTGACAATGCACAGTATGTAACTGGCTTGCGCATTTTGACAAGGTTGCACTGTGGTATTTCTCAACCCTTTTTCTGCTTTGTGCACAATTGCTTGCACCTAAATGTTAAAATTGATTCAACCTTACCACTGTGGCAGGCTTCAGTTAGGGAAAAGTGACCTTGTTAGTTCAGGAAAAAGGAAGACGTTTTGTCTTTCCAGACTGAGGGCGATTTGAATTAAACGTCGTCTTAAAACTGTGAGTTACAATTGTGGACCCATGCACTCTACAGGACAACTGGTGATGAGACATTGAGTTGCGTGCACACTACACCACTGCTGGTAATGCAACAGTCAAATTGAGTTGCACAAATTTGTATAATATGTGGCTAGCTTAAGAGGGAAGCAAAGTCAATTTCTTTTCTCAAGTGTTGGTTCTGAGAATTAAAGCTTACTTGGATCTTGTGCGACTGTTCTCAGTCTCTAATCCTAAAAACTGTTTGAGGAAGGGAGAAATCCCCCTCCCCCCACTGTCAACACCATTTGTAGGGAATAGTTAATGATGGAGTCAAGTCTGGGTCAAGTTTTCTTTCTGGTGACTCAGTTTGGTCCCACAGTCAGATCTCATGTCCCGGAGTTAGTCATTAGGGTTGAGGGATAGTGGAAAATGGCAAAACTTTAAACTGACCATAGGACTAGAGGAATATAGGAGAAAATCAGGTCAGACCAAATTGTAGTAATTGAAGTTATAGTTTTGCTTCATACTATGTCACATGCTGGTCCAGATGATGTCATGATTGGCTGTTATCTTTTGTCATGCCATTAGCAAACTTTCGTTGTATAACTGGAGATTATTGTTCTTTCTTACAGCTGCCAGTAATTCAAAGGCTCAGTTCCAAAATCCATCCGAAGCCCAGAAGGTTGCTTCTCTTTTAGGTGTGACTGTTGAAGATCTTGCAAGAAATATATTTAGTCCCAAAGTAGGTGGCACACCACAGAGAGGGCTGGTCCTTAGGTCGGCTGAACAGGATGCAGAGGGCGCTGTTGAGGCCCTGGAGAGTATGATGGTCGGACTTTATACTGAAGCTGTTAATGCATTAGTGTCTCTTATTAATAGGTGAGTGTATTGATCATGAGGTAATCTGGCTTGCAGTCCATGCCATCCCCTTATTTCAGTGCGGGATGGACTGGCCGTTTTGGTGGTGGTTGCACGTATCACTTGATTCACAGCCACTTTGGTGTGGATCTGTGATCCCTCCCTGGGTTAGTCACAAAATATTTTGCTGTGAAAACTTCAAATGCCCAGTCCATGACTACCTTATGTGTTCACCCCCTTACATGTATTATTTTATCCTCTCTGGGAAAATACTGTTGCTTAGATGTCACCAGATTAGGCTGCGGTAATTGGAATGTGAAAAAAGAACACAATGTGGGACGATGTTTTCCTCCTGACCATTGGCTCTGAGCGTAATTCACTGCTCATTATTTTGTAAACATGTGAGCATTAGTACCAACTCCCATCCTGTACAACATTTGCTTGTGTAATTGGACTGTGTGACGAGAGCGGTAATTGAGTCAAATACATTATGACTCGGGGATGTGTAGAGTTGCCAACTGTCACGGTTTCTCGTGAGTCTCACAGGTTTGGGCACAGTCTGAAAATGCATGATGACACGGTGAAAATCGCTTTGAGGCAATGCCAGTTAAGTTTCCTTAATTAGACCAAGATAAGTGTTTTCCATCGCTGGTTAAGCTGTTATTGAATCGCAGGTGTATCATTGTTAGAAAAGTGACCAATTTAGCAAAAGATTTCCTACAGGAGATACTATATTCAGGCTATTTTCTCGCATTTGTTAGTTTCCTCTAGCTTTCATTTCGAACATTTTAATTTGGTAACTTTAGGGACCATCGATAAAATAATAATTTAATAACATTATAATAATAATAACGTATGAGACTTGTTTTAAATCTCTAGGTTTGAGATGTGATTTCCAGGTTTTCTTTTGAGAGCCTCAAGGTTTGCCATTTTTGAGGTTGGTAAATCTGGATATGTCATTAGCAGGACACACTGAGCTTTCCTGCCCAACTGTGACAAAAAATTTCTACCCAGCAGTTATTAAAATATTTTTTATCTGGCTTAACAATATATTTCGATCTTCCATGATCAAACCTTTAATATATTCTCCCACTCTTAGACCGTTTATTCAGAATGGCAATGAGTATGCCCCATGTCCCCCTAGGATAGCAATAAATGTGCTCAACATTAAAAATATCCTGCTCACATCCGTCATGATGGTTTCAAATTGAACCTCAGTAATTGGTTTTCACATGCATGGATTTTTAAAACTTTATCCAGCACCTAATGGAGTAGTGAAATATTTTTAAATTAAAACAGATGAGCAGTTGTATACAGTATTTCATATTTCTGCCTTAAAAGAAGGGTTCAAGCAAAATTTTACTTTTCATATATGAAAGAGGAACTAAATTTATGCATTTTGGTGAAACTTTCATTCAAATCGGATATGTATTACTTGAGATATCAGCAAAAGAAGTTACTGCATTTGTGACCCAAAGTGAGCTTGAGGCAAGTGGGAGTTAT
>WURT03095803.1:0-12563 GCA_009936505.3 Holothuria glaberrima
TCATGCTAATAAGGTCAAAACCTTTTGAAATCTTGTGACTTAAAATGATTTTTCACCTCCCCTTATTTCAAAAGCCCCTAAAAACACAACAATCTTATTTTGAAAATCGGCTACCAATGGTTTGGTTTCCAACCCTATTTCTCTCTGAAATTTCAAAGGAATTCTGTTCGAGTTTCAAGTTCATAGCACCATCATATTAAAATCATATTAAAAAAAATTAACACAACATCATTTAGGACAACTGAAGAGCAGCAAAGATCACATTTTGCCATGTATAAGTGATCTATTTTGGGATGCAAAATGGATTTACAGGATTTTCTTTAGATGCCTCAAAATTATAATAAATACCCCAACTTATAAATAAGAGTGAAATCTGATTATGTCAATTGAAGAACTCTGCAACATACCTGTATAATTGTCTACTGTGACACTAGAACCTGTAAAGCCACTTTCGGAAGTCGGCGTATCTCTGCTACTTAAAGGTTCAGACTTGACTGAATAGGGTGTCGGAAAGGGTCACGAGAGAGGAGAAAATATGAAACAGGGGAGCAGAAAGGAGAGAGAAAATGGAAAGGGCACAGTAAGATACATGGCCATGTAATCAGAAGAAACCAACATTACTAAGAAATGATTCAAAAAACTGAATAAGACACTAGTCAAATGTTGGGGGCAGGACCCATAAACAGCAAAGTATAAAGGGATACAGAGCTTCATGTGGCGCTCTGAGTAGCCAAGCTATAAATGGTTCAGATACACCCATTCTCTTATTCTTCGTACTTTCCCTTTACTAATGACAACATTCAAATTCAAATAATGAAACTGTTTTTTTCTCCATCACCAAATAATATTTCATTTTTATTTTGTTCTGATGTCGCAAGGTGAGTACTAATTTTTTGAACCAACACACGGACAATATTTTTGCAAGGTGATCATCCTGCAGAATTGTTTGATTGACCATACCTTTAAAAATTACATTCAATTTAAACACATGCTGTGACAGCAATTATGTCAGAATCTTTAGGGGATACCATTTTCCTCAAAGCAAAATACATAATGACAGAGTTAAAAGTCTTGGAAAATAGTCCTCCACAACTCCCCTACCAATTATCTCCCCCTTTCCCAGTGAAACCACTATCCCCTTCCCTTTGCAACCACTGACCCAACCCCACTTCAACTCATGCCTCTTTCCCCATGACAAACTGAGTCAAAGGCTATATTTTGTAAATGACACCATTATTTGAACCAAAAGCAAAATCAGAGTGTTTTTCCTCTATCACACAGAATATTTGATATTTATGATTTTGATGGGAGAGGAGACGGGAAGGGTGGGGGGAGGGGGTATTCAATTTTTGTAGATCTAGGCACCATTAAGCAAAGCAATGACTAATTGCATTACATTTGCATTACTCACGTACTGAATGGAGACAGTCAAGTCAACAAACATTTTTATAACTAGGAGCTTAGTTCTTATGTACTGTAAACGACAAACATGTTAGGTAATATTTCCAGTACATCACATGATATACTGTGGTAACATTGGGAGGATGTTACTACATAATACTCACTTGTTTCTGAAGAATTCCAACTGTTTGTGTTACTTAGCACACTTGTTTCTCCAGAACTTGCCATACTAACATGGTTACCTGCAATGACAAGTAGATACACATCGGTTGAGTAGTGCTAATTAGTACTTTCAACGTGCAAATGCACTTATACTGTGTATTACCCCACACACATGTCTATTCTGTATACTCAGCTGTTACAGATGAAGTCCAAAACACTTCTTACTGCTTCCACACTGTGTATATAGATTGCTGACAATAAACTCCTGATTGTCTTGGCCTTGGAAATTCTTCACGCTTCAAAAAGGATCAGAAAGTGGTGACAATGCTCCTTGCAAGGCCCAAAGTCAAGGGGGCCCACGGGGGGCGAAGTCCCCTAAAAATTTTATTTGCCCTGCTAAAGTTTTCCAGTAATTAGCCATTGACTTAATACATTTTTACACATTTGGCCCCCCCTGAATTTTATTTTTGTCCCCCCCCCCCACTTCAGTACCTTGTCTGGATATGGGCCTTCTTCTTATAGAGCAATTCATCTCAAGCAGTTCTAGGGATGATTTCTCCCATTGCCGTATACGTCAGTTGTCAAGGAAAAAAAAAATATTTCATAACTTTACACTAGTTTACACTTTTTTGAAGAGTTCAGTACAACTTGAAATAATTAACTGAACATGGATGTAGAACTCTTCAACTTCATATACACAACAGTTAAGCTTACTAACTTTGCCCAAAAGAGATGTTACTTATGGAAAAATTAGAGTACTAAAGGAATTCATCACCTAAAAGTGCATTTACAGAAGTTAAAATTAGACAGGCCTGCGATAAAAGCTTCACACTTGTCTGCTGAGCAAATCACTTCAAAACATTGTCTTTATCAAGTCATTGTTTGAGGATTTACCTTGATATCAATTTCAAATGATCATACTCTCATTCAAAGTAGGTTAGGTTAAACAAATTTAAAAGAGTAAACTAAAAGACCTGTCAACCAATGTCTTCCTTTATAAAGAGGATTAAACTTTCCCAAGTGCATATTGTCTGAGAGATTTAAAGGGGTTTATTGAGTTGGTTCACAAAATTCAGGATTTTTTTCACAACTGTTGAGATTTACTCACATCTTGATGGCAAATGATCTAACTAAGAGATTCTGCACATCTGACACACAACTGAAATGGCAATGACAGGGTAACTAATGATTAAAATCATTCATTACAACTTTGTGACCAGACACTTTTTTACCATTATGCAGTAATCATATGCAATCCCTTTCCACAAAAACAATACAATTTCTCATATTTTCAGTAACTGTAGGAAGTGAAACATGACTAATGAGGCTAATTAGAAGCACTGTCATGCAATGATTTCCTTCAACCTCGTCACAAAAACAATTGATGTCAACTCAATGAGCCCCTTTAATTGGATTTTTGAATTCCATCCCAGACAATTTCCTTATATCCAGCTCCAAGATATACCATCTTAGCAGTGTATAATATATATCTTTCCATTTCACTTTGGGGAGGGGGAATTATGGGGGAGGGGACAGAGTAGGGGATTAAATACCAAGAGTACATCTTTTCAGAACCTTAGCTTTATTTTCTGAATATCTATCACTGAATATCTAGGCGGATCACTTATTTATTGATCTGTAGTGATAATACAAGTGAAATGTATTGTGTGATCGCCGACAGGCAGACATGGAAATCTTTCATTTAAAAATTCATTTAATATTAAAAACTTACTTTGACAACAAAAGAAAATTATTTTTAAAACATTCACAAACAGATGTGACCTCGCCATTAAAGTCTACATGTGAATGTGTTCATTTCATTTTCCTTATTAATGACACTACTAAAAGAGACTTGAAAGTTTCCAATTACAATTTACAATTTGACTTAAATTTTTCTTCAATTAGTTTATAGAACTACCGTGATAAATACTATATATATCCTGCAAAACTGATATTTAATATGGCTTAAGAAAATTTCAAAAGTTCTTTTTTTTTCCAAGAAGTATAACAGATCTGAATTCACAGGTACACTTCACTAAGTTTATAATATTACACTTAAATATTATTTTGTGGGATATCCATCTTTTTCAAAAACAAAAAAAAAAAAAAATTCACTGTAATGGTAAGTCTTGTCTTCCACTAACCCACCTTAAGGAAAGAACACTATTCTTCAGCGTGTCATATGTCTCACCTAGAGTATGTTTTCCACCATTTGACTTGATCTGAGCCATAGTCATGTTTAATGCTGACCTCTCTGTTTGCACTTCTGTGAACTCACAAATATGCCTTGATCTTAACTGGCACATAAAACACGAATTATGGAGAATAGTAGTGAGCTACTCAGATTTAGAACCGAGGTAATCTCTTGCCACCGAAATGGAAAAGGCCCGTTATACCAGTGTTTGTTGAGCTGCTCAGTCATTATTAATTGACATACTTCTACGTGAGCACTTTTGAGTGAGGACTCTTTGCGGCATCTTTTGAAGTTTGATGCAGCTTTTTTCTAACGAATCACATGCATATTACAACAATATTTCCTTTTTCTTTTTTTGTGATAAAGAAGGAACCTTTGCATCATGATGGCAGGGCTTAAGCAAACTTTTTAGTCTGTTCCAAAGTTGACAGTACTATAAGAGTCTTGCCATCTCACGTGTGCAATTTTAAATGCATGTTAAGAATCCCAGCTGACAAATTAATGGATTATAATCCAAGGATGAGATTCACATGTTTCTTTCTTTCTTTCATGTTTAATGAGCAAAGCGCACCTGCAAAGCAGCTCAGCGTTTTAAAATATTAAAGGATTTCTTTTGATACAAGAGTTGTGCAGGCCTACCTATCAGAATGATAATAGACAAAATTGATGTTTCAGACAATAGCAGAACTTCTCAAATGCATTTCTTTAAGAAGTATTAAATTCTTCACAGGAAATATTGCCTTTGTTGTACAGAAAATTTCCATTACCTTAAATCCATGATTTATAAGTATAGTGTGGGATTCAATACAAGGTAACTAGGAACAAGGGCGGCGATTTATTCTCAATATTAAAGGGGGGGGAGGGACATGACCTCATTTTCAAATAATTTTCCTTGTTAAAAATCCAAGTCAATTGGCAATTTCTCAAGTATTGGGGATGACATGTCCCTCCTGTCCCCCTGGGTATGCCGCCCATGGCTAGGAAACTCAATTTGTGAGAAAGAAGGATCTGGAAGAAACTAATACACTACTTTATGCCTCATAAATAATCCAAATTCTGAAACATATTCATAACTCTTATTATATATATTATTTTGGGGATAAAAAAATTAGCTACTTCTAGAATAAATTGGTGACACTGAATGGTTTCATAATGATAGATGCTACTATTGTATTTCTTCCGCCATGTTGTTGGAATAAAAATGTAATTCTTAACATACCATAACAAAGAGAATTCAGACGTTTAAGGGTACATACTGTAACCCAGATTTAAATTAGTATACCCTGACATAAGACAAATCTGTAAGATTTGGCTCAAGTTTTCAAGTAAGGTATGAGTGATTACCTACTCATAGCATTCTGATATGAACTACACACACTTCTATCACGCAGCTTAGTGAGACTTTACCAAGGAAGTTGGTAAATAAAGTTGATACAGACTACATAATTTATCTAACTAATGTAATTATTGTAACTTTTGTAATTATTGTAATTTATGCAATATGTACTATTACTGTTACTTATAAATTACAGGTGTAAATAGGTGGTAATACAGACCTAAATTCATAATTTTATAATTTATGAGTATACTATAAGTTAAGAAGCCACGGAAGGAGACTTGAAGAAAACAAAAAAAATCCACCCCATTCTTCTACAAACTGCTACTTTTAGGAAACAGGTCTGAAGTTGAAATGTGGCCATCACAAAACCGACCATTCCCAACCTCACCCCAGAAGAATTTGTTGCTATGTTTATGGAACTGGAAACTGAGATGCAGTCTACTTACCTCTTTCTAAGATTCAAAACCAGGATAATTCATAAATGGCTCTTTCATATATACTGTTACATTTTTGGGACTTAATTGTTACATACTTCACCGATCTTCCAGAAGAACGACAACAAATAGAAAGTACATGTCTAGTGGCTTTAGAACCATTGTAGCCTTAAAAAATATGTTCTTTCAAGTGCTTACAAAATATAAGATGAATTTGGAATTCGAAATACTGTTTTTCAAACTGTTCCATAACTTTGGACCTGGCTACGACAAAAAGAGAATGATTAAAAGCCAGTGAGCAAAACCTTATTTTTACACAAAAATTTTTGGACTTCCTTGTGTACATTCATCATTGGAGATGTATCAAGGGAAATATAAGAATTACATCTCAAATATTTAGCTAATACATGAGGTAAAAACTAGTACTTACTCTCTGTGCCATTTGGAGTAATTGAACAAGTATTATTCTCAGGTGTTGTAATATCGTGGTGGGGGGATCCCCCGTTTGTGCTACTGACTTGGTCGTGTGGGCTTGCTAACTGCTGAATGTCCATAGACCTGTATCAATGTTAAAGAGAAGGAACTTATGTGGAAATAAATTATGCTCTATATACTGTAGATCTATTGGAAAACTAAAACTATACCAAGAATACCTTATTTGTACTCAGGTTTGATGATGCAATTTTTAAGTGTGTCTGACATATTTAGAGAGTACAGAAACTATCCAAGTATAGGTTACACAAACTAGAGCAGCAATGCTGCTGCAGCTCAAGTACAATATATTTGTCATGCATGTAATGTTGAATATAGTGTACACATCTACCCATTGATTAACCACTTATTAACATTCACATGTGAGCCGTGAGGAATTGGAAGTCTGAGTTTAAATATTTAGGACTAGAATTGTCATCAAAATGAGTTGGAAACTCTAACAGAATTGACACATTTCCAGATAATTCAAGTACTCATACTGCATTATCATGAACAGAAGTCTGTAGGATAGGCATAACAATTGAAAAATTATTGTACAGGTATACATATAAGCAAGGATGAGAAAGATATATTAAAGCACTGAGAATAAGTTAATTCATCATAATCTCCATGCAATTTTATTCTGATTTACTAAGAAAAAACAATGCCTCACATTTGAAATTAATTTCACCTTGTTTCTTAGGGACTGTGTATGCTAAATATCACAATGGCCTAGATATTGACCCTCTCTGTGTGAAAACTGAATGGCTAATTGAATTCTACTGCAGAAAAAAATATTCCACATGGCTGGCATTACTATTTGCAACAGTCATATGAGACCAACAATCTTGTAATTTGACTTTGCTTTCATAGGATGTAAATTAAATTTCCTCCACAATGTCCTGTGTGATCAGTAAGGAAAGGGCTCTACCACACACCAAATACATTGGGGTCCAATCTATTAACTGATCAGTGTGGTTATCATGCAATATCAGAGACTTCCTTAAGCATGTGAATCCTGGATCCAATCTCTGCTAGGAGTGGAGGGGGTCACACACTTAGACAAACAGACGTACAGAGAAATACAGAGACAGACAGGTATACCTATATGTACAGACAGACAGATGACAGACAGATAGACAGACAGACAGACAGACAGAGAGATGACAGACAGACAGACAGACAGACAGACAGACAGAGAGTGAGACAGATGGGCAGGCAGACAGACAGACAGACAGACAGACAGACAGACAGACAGACAGACAGACAGACAGATCCACAAACAGACAGAGACAGACAAAAAGACACAGGAATGACATAACATGATGGACCAGCAGAGAGAGAGAGAGAGAGAGAGAGAGAGAGAGAGAGACAATTAAGGCAGATGAGATAAAATCTTTCTGTTCTTCTGCTTTCTCCTCAGAGTCTGGTGTGATGTTTCCAAGGCTGCGCTCTTTCCAAATTTTCCTTTAAAAATTTGCACCCATTCTATTTACTTTTATGTATAGACGTGTATAATACATACACTGTTCTGGCATTGTCTTTTCTAACACAAAAAGAGACAGTATAATCACACTGCAATTACAATTAACAGGAAACGAAATAACTCTTAGATGAAGATAGTGTGTTTCTTCACACCAGACAAGGCAGTAAAGGATATGAATTGGAGGCTACTGGCTGGCAGCCACACTGTATCTGTCATGCACAGTAGAGTGACCTACCCTGCAGAATGCAACAGCAAAGCAAAACAACCTAACAATCTCTTTGTTGTAGTAATTGCCAAGATTTTAAAAACATACACAACCCACCAGCAAATGTAACAGTTTAGGAACACAAAAAAGTCCAAGAAAACGTAATTCAATCCATCGCTGTTGTAAGGAGATACGTTCAGCTGATGGAGAGAGGGTACGAAATAGCTGCAACAATTTTGTCGGGGAAAGAGGTCTCTTAAAGCCCATTGTATATCATATAAGGAAACAGATTTGGTTTAGTTTGTACATCTATTTAAAGGGCTTATACAGGAATGAATTACTAGCAAGCAGTGTGATCTCAGATTGAAGTAATATGTAGGACTCTCCAAAAACCCACGGCTTAAAAGAAAAGAAAGATATTTATGGCCTCTTGAAATTTGAAAACAATACCAGGAAAAACATGTTGCTAGAAATAAATTTAATCCACTTGCCTGATTTAAGACTACCCTTTTTTGTTTTGCACGATAAATACGAGTGAACAGTGGCAACAGTACAAGGATGTTGGAAAAAGAATTATAACTTTTTTCAACTTTTGTGTTGCATAAACTATACTGTGAGATTAAGTCAGGCTTCCTATCTTAAAAAAATTCGAAAGTATTGATGACATACTGGGACCAAGTTGTAACGTAACGGTAACATTCAATGGTTTTCATGTGGAAAACATGAACCTGTACAGTAGTGTATGTGGCAGCGGCCAGCGCAGGGTTGTGCACATAACTTAAACTGAAATTGTATGACAAAATTAGGGGTTTCCACGACGATAGTTAGTAGAAGATATAAGACATGTAGCATGAAACCAGATGAATTCCAAGCAACAACACTTCTGAGACCCAACAACCTCTGAGACACAAAGCATTGCACAGACGGCAAATGAGGGCAATTGCTGGAACAAGATTCATGGGCGAGGTGCTAAAACTACTGCAGGGAGCGTGTGAAGGTGAACTGAATGCATATTACATGAAGCAGCTAGGAGTATTTAGCACATGCCTGCGAAGTGAATCTGAAATTCCATTACTTTTTCACAACAAACTTTATGGGCTTACATGACCATTTCTTGTAGATTCTATTCAGCAATTCTTTTCAAGAAATTGAACGATTCAACACACAGAAATTAATGTAAAGCCATGTGTTCATTCACATCACATCTGCAGCAGCTTTCAAGACACCAGTATCCACCCACTGTATTACAATATCACAAAATTAATAATTCTAGTTCAGTTTTATATAGCAAACACCAAATAGTTTGTATTACAACAAGAACGTTGTAAAAAAGTCTATTCCACGAAAAAGTCCCCATGACATTTTCATGACTTTTCATTTTTTTTTCCATGAAGGATGGATTTTCAATGACCACTTACAGAAAGACATTACATGACAATAAATGATTTTCATGACAGTTAGTAACTTCCAGATATTTCCAGCATTTCCATCACAGTATGTATATACACTAGCTGTTATAGCATGATTTTAAGATTAAAGTTGTGGCAATTACCATCACACCTCGATCAGAATTTACCTGCTCCCCTTATCTCACCCAATTTATGTCAAAAAGTCTCTAAAATTTTAATCATCACTCACAATGTTTTTGTTAGGATAGTACTAAATTGAAAAATCCATGCAAGATAATTTTTTGACTTCATTGAATTTTATTTTCAAAAAAAAACAATTGAAAAAAAATATTTAAAGGGAATTACGGAGATATTTGAAATATTTGGATGATATCCCACAGTCAAGTTATAGCATCTGCATAATTCAACATGCCTGATTTAGAATTAACAGAGAAACTTTGTGGCTCATCCATTGTATGATATTAAATCTTTTGTTCTTTAATTCCAGGCCTTGTCCAGGTCTCTCCAGTTTGGCTGAAAGTCTGACACAGGTTATTTCTAAATGTGTAGAAAGAGCATTTTTGCCACATACAATGATTTTTGCTTTCAGACAGCACATTTACTCCCCAAAACTCAGTCTGTGAGCTCTGGTACTTACCTCTTATGTAATGCATATATAACATTATTGCCTGCAATAACCATCTTGCTGGCAAAAATGTAATAGCCCATTCATGGCCATCCCAACAAAAATGTGCTAACACAGTGAAGACAAAAATGTTGAAGGAACAGTTGGGCTCTGGGGTGCCCTCTGTGGGAAGGGGTTCCCTGGCTGAGCTATTATAGTTTTTTTGCCAGACAGTTATTGCAGGCAATAATGATATACATATATGAATAGGAGGAAATGAGGAGCAAAATAGACCCTGAATAATTGTAAGAGAACTAAACATGGCATAAAAATGATGACTCTGAGGGTAATATTTTGCTTTTGAGAGAAAATCTTAAAGACAGAAGTAATTATTCACAGCACATGCACTGAGAACAATTCTTACCTTGTTGGGGATGAGTGGTGTTCACTGGTACCATTTGTTTCTGTGTATGCTCGTTTCACCTAGAAAAGATGTGAAAACAGATAATTGATATGGTGAAAATTTACACCCGTAGGTATGCAGGAACTGTATAGTTATAGTACATAAGATTTTTAATACTAAAACTTGAAACTTATTGTCTCGGTACCACTTACACTGTGGAGCAGTGAAGGCCATAGCATATGGGCTAAAATTTATTGCAAAATTTCATGCAGGCATCATCACTTTTAAAAAAATCAAAATTTCCATGCTAAAATTTAAACCAATTTCAAACCTGCATGGTAACAGTTTTTCTTATTCTCTCCCTCCCTCCCCCCCCAAAAAAAACCTTTTCTTTTGCAAACCATGGTCCCTAGCTGTCACCAAGGGGTCCAAACAGCTTGAATTTAAGCCATTGTTACCACTGACAGCCAACATGTTTCTAAACATTCTGCACATAATTTTCAAAACTTTTATCACAAGAGAAATACAGGAAGGTGACACTGGGCAGTGACAAGGAAGAGGGGTCACATAAATATACTTACATACTATAATTTCTTCACAGATATATTCTAAAGATGATTCCTGTAATATTTTAATGAAACACTTGTCACTAAGGGAAATGAGCAGTAGCCATGCAGCCATATTGTTCCAACCAGAGGGTTGCCATGGAAACCACCCCTGATCATAGTATTATCCTGCAAACTGTATTGTGTATGTTCACAACTCAAACATTTGGAGCATCACCTCTCCCTACATGTTCCATAAAATTGACAATCTTCATCTGATAGAGTGCTTGTTACACATTAACATTTGGTTACACAGTACTGAAAACTATTAACTCAACAGATGAGGACTGCTGCACTCAAAATGGGTTGAACTTCTGAATTAACACGGGAAAAAAGTTCAGGTGAAAACTGAAACGCATCAAAACTCAAACTGATCTGGGTTTGCTGCCACCATTATTCCGATACTCTATCAAAAGCTTTTCAATTATCGACATTTGGTGAGTATATTTTGCACTTGTCAAACCACTTAGGTTCTGTGGAGCTTAAGATGCTTTAAGTTCTCAATGACACTAACTGAAACCAAATACAAGTAACCTGAAATATGTGAGTGTGAGGTTTGTTCTGGTATGAGACAAGAGACCTGTATAAATGCTACAATGCTTGTACTGCAGAAGAAGGTATGTTTTCATTCCTATTTGCTGCCCTCTATTTTTTAAAATTAGTTGAGAAATCTTGAAAGTGAACAACTGTATCAAATCAGTTGCTCAACTGATTTCAACTGATAAGAAATAAATTTATCCAAAAACTTCCATTTCTTTTAAGATATTTAATCTAGATAATTTCATTGCAAAATGAGAAGAGCAGTAGTTCATTCAAATCTACTTCCATCAGCCTTTCATCTACCTTAGCAGATGTGACATTTTTCTCAAGACTTAAGTATCCTTTAAGAATATCAATTAGTCCTTGTAGGAGATTTCACAGACTTCACTAAGCTTAGGAGCATGTTATGGGTTCTGGTGTGGTTAAATACTTCTGCAATTATGGTTGTTACAGTCCTCAACTGATAAAAGCAAAACATTATAATTTTCAAGATATGATTCTCCAAAAAGCAATTTGTCACCATGACTGACTTTATATTATTTTGTGGTTTTGTTCTCCAACTTGGATTGGAGTTATAACATTACTCTTTATCATTCAAGTGGACAGTCAAACTACTCACTACATTTACTTATTCAAAAAGAGAAATTAATTCATTAATTAAAGCACTTTATAATTTCCAGACCTTTTCCCAAATAATCCGACTTGTCATATTTTACTTCTTTCTCGATCGTCATGACTTTCAAGTTATCTTTTATTTGTACACAAGACTGCACTTACAAATTTTTACCAGAAATATTATTTCAATGATACCCAGGGTTTCCCCTGGCATTCTTTTTGTGAGGCGGTCACCTCACAGCTTTTGGCCAAAACCTCACAGAAATTTGCTTTAATTGCCACTTGTACTGTACTAGCTATAAACGTATTGATAGTTCTCCCTCACTGTTAGTACTAAAGCTGGCACCATACTACCCCATAGACTAATACCACCTCACACTCCCTAAAACCCAGGGGAAACTCTGATACCAATAAACTAAACATAAATGGCTCACAAAATGCTACTAGGATCTTACAAGCTTAATTAAGCAACTTATGTTTGATAGTTGCAACATTGAAATCAAATTCTTCCTGTTAATAAATTACTTGCACTATAGAAAGAATCAATGGTTGAATCAGAGTCTTACTTTATAGGTTTAAGTATCCTTAGAGTTTCATTCTTCTATAGATCGTTTTTAGTTTTAAAGGGGCTTACTGAGTTGGTTCACAAAATTCAGGATTTTTTTTCACAACTGTTGAGATTTACTCACATCTTG
>WURT03095814.1:0-12563 GCA_009936505.3 Holothuria glaberrima
ATACATACATACATACATACATACATACATACATACATACATACATACATACATACATACATACATACATACATATGTAAGTCGTTAGTATAAAGATCACGTATTGAACAGGATCTAAGCTAAAATGTCGACAAATGAGTGATTTCAATGGCTTTCACGTTAAAGTGATGTAACTTAACTTTTGATCATTTCTACTTCAGTAAATTCAACCCCCATTCAACGAACAGACGGTGGCTCCCCAAGAAAAAAATTCGCTCCATAAAATGTAAACTATTTTTCCCCTCTCCCGGAAGCTATCTCGCTCTCCTTTCGGGCCAGGGTAAAGTGTAGTAGGAAATAACACTGCCGGCCATTGACCGTACGCAAGTCATTACCCTCTTTGAAATAATTACACTGGACTTAAGTACGTCATCACACTTTAGCTGTCAGCTCAAAACATACAAATATAGTTAAATATAAAAAACAACCAATTTTTACCGTTACTTGGTAAGTTTAGACTAAAGAATGCTGTGTGGTGAACTTTGCGTCTGCTAGTAGTCCCGTTCCTCTTTTTGATATGCTGGTTGATTCCTTTGTCCAAGATCCGTAAACTTTTGTAAAACGGGTCACAGCATATTGTTACAAATTGACGTGCAACACAGTTCAAAAGGGATTTTTCCCCTCTGCTTGCAGTCTGTTGTCTTGATAACAAAAGTTGACGGACTCTGTATTTCAGTCGAAAACTTACTGTATGAGGTTCAAAAGTTAATTTATAAAATTTAATTTCGTAAACATCCTATCAATGACCTTTAATTATGTCTTTATTTCCTTGGACCGAACTACTAAAGGCTGCCCAATAAAACTGCATAATGATATTCTTCTTTAGTAGACAAGTCCTTAAACTTTGTCAGAGATTTGTTCTAAAACCTGTGGGGACGGACTAAGCCAACGACGCTGCAGGCGTCACGGGGGCGCGGAGCGCCCCCTCCCCCTGGCGGCGTGGGGTCCAGGGGTTCGCCTTAGAACCTCAATTGAGGTCCAGGAGTGCGATACCCCCCGAAGCTCTGGGTATTTTCATGATTGTTGAGCATTAGAGTGAAGCATTTTCACCACTTCTAATTAAAGACACTAAATGCACACTAAACAGACAGAAAGGGTACTTTGACCATTTTCTCATGTTAGTAGGGTCGAAAGGCAGCTTCCTACAAGGGGCACAGGGGAGAAAGCCCCCAAAGCCCTGTGGTATTTACAAACTTCGGAACATTAACACGAAAAATTGAGCTTTTAACAAAGGAAATTGGACGTTCTAGAATCTAGAAAGACCCTGATTATTGTACCAAATCTCTCGATGTTGTAGGTAAAGCCAGTCAATTTAATGATTCAAAGGGCTTGTCAGGGGGTCGCTTGTGGGAAGTGGTAGGCTTATAAATTAGGTACATGTCAGGGGGCAAACAGTTTTGTTTTCCGATGAAAACTATACCGCCTAGGTTCGAATACGTGACGCTCAGAGACGATTCCCGGAATTTATCGTTATAAGGCCCTTAGCTACAAAATTTTATTAAAGAAGGGGTGGGGAGGGTTAAGTTGCAATGACCCAACGATTCGGAAGGCGCCGTGGGAACGTGGTGAGCTCACCTTGGGGTATGAACCATTATCATTTCACTGTCTAAAATGGCATTGAAATCGCTCTAAACAGGCCTCAAAATTGGAACTTGTACTATAATTTTTTTGTAATATTGCATTGGTACCAATGCCAGTGAGTTTGATGGTGTATTGAAATTTAGGGTGGGAGAGGTGGATACTGTTAGACTTGCGTTGAAAAAATATTACTACTCAAGCTGTCTGTAAGGAAGTTGCAATGGCGCAATTGTCTATGGTGGGTGAGCGCGAAGCGCACCAAAAGTGGAAATAAAGACAATGCAGCATTGTTGTGCTTCATCCGGCATTACAAAGGTTGCATTAATATGCTCTTTCTTCTTCCTTTGACTTTGCCCTTTCAGCAGTCAGTCAAAAAACATTTTTTAATACCGGGGGTGGGGATCCTTTTTCCTCTGAAGGGCCGTTTTGACATCTATAGGCCTAATCTATTCGCGGGCCCCAACGGTGCCGCAGACGGAAAGGGCGTTGAGAAGTTTGTACAAATTTATTGGCATTAGAATGTTCATCCATTGTTATCATCATTAGGCCTACCTGTTTAAATGGCATTGGTTTTGGAAGTGGGGGGGGGGGGAGGCATCTGACCTTAAACTTCTCTCCTGTTCTGGTGAGGAGTATATAAGAGGAGGGTACCCAGATGCAAAATGGCGCCAAATGTTTCAATATATATGGGGTTACTATGAAAGTTGGGGGTATACTTCATTATCCAAAGGGAAACTGCATGTAGGCTCAGTCAAGGGCGGTGCTTTGATTTACCGACATGGGGGCCGAGCGCCCTGACTGGGGAAAGCTACTCTAAGCCATGCGAGATGTCATGGGTTGCCGAAATGAAGTTGACCACAAAATATAAGGCGCGAAGCGCGCGGAAAAAATTGGGGTTATATTGAAAAAGATTTAATAATTTTGTTTTCCTTAAGAAAAGTTGAAAAAGTTTGGGCTTTTAATAGAGAATCTGCCCTACTTAAGAGCAAAGCAAGAAATTTGATGGGGCGACTGCACGGTCTCCGCGTGGAAGTACATTCTTCATCTTACCCATTAAGGCTCCCAGACGGAACTGATTTTTTTTTCTTACAACATATGTTTGCCACGATGGTGAGGTTGAAGGAAGAATCTTCCAAAAGATAGGGAAAAGAGGTTAGAACTTCGCAACGTTGCGTTTTCGTGTTCCTCTGGAATCACGACTACAGTATTTGTGGAACCTTTAACGCTGACTAAATCACCGGCGTATGAAGCTGTTCAAGACTGGGGGGCTGAACCTTGTTTCGGATGGCCGTCCTGGGGGAGGGGTCTGAGGGGAGGGGTCTGAGGGGAGGGGGTGTACCCCTCTGGAAAATTTTGTGATATTCTAGGGTCCTTAGATGCAATTTGGTGCGTCATTTTGCAAAAATTTGACGGTAAATTAATGCACATTTTTGACATTTCTTATTCCTTTGAAATTTTTTTTGATATTTTAGGGTCCTAAGTTGCAATTTGGTGCATCATTTTAGAAAAATTGTAAGGTAAATCAATGCAATTTTTTTACTTTTCTTACTCCTTCGGAAAAATTTTTATATTTGAGGATCCTTAGATGCAATTTGGTGTATCATTTTTAAAAAAATTTTTAGGTAAATTAATGCACATTTTAGACATTTCTTAGTCCTTTGGAAAATTTTTGATATTTAAGGGTCCTAAGGTGCAATTTGGTGCATCATTTTTGAAAAATTTTAAGGTAAATTACTGCAAAATTTGGACTTTTTTTAGTCCTTTGGAAAATGTTGTGATATATATGGGTCCCAAGATGCAATTTGGTGCATTATTTTGGACAAATGTAGAGGTAAATTACTGCACATTTTTGACATTCTTTAGCCCTGTGGAAAATTTTTTCATATTTTTGGATCCTAAGTTGCAATGTGGTGCATCATTTTGGAAGAATTTTAAGGTAAATTACTGCAAAATTTCGACGTTATTCAGTCCTTTGGAAAATTTTATGATATTTGTGGGTCCCAAGATGCAATGTGGTACATTATTTTGGACAAATGTAAAGGTAAATTACTGCACATTTTTGACATTCTTTAGCCCTTTGGATTTTTTTAAGGGTCCTTTGAGGTCCTTTTTGAGGGTCCTTAGATGCATTCTGGTTTATCATTTTAGACAAATTCTAAGTTAAATTACTGATTTTTTTTTACTTTTCTTAGCCCCTTGAAAATTTTGTGATATTTGTTGGCCCTTGGATGAAATTTGACACAGTTATTTTGGACAAATTTTAAGGTATATTACTGCACATTTTTGAAATTTCTTAGTCCTTTGGAAAATTTTTTTGATATTTGAGGGTCCTTAGATGCAATCTGGTGCATTATTTTGGACAAATATCCTAAGGTAAATTACTGCAAATTTTTGACATTTCTTACAGAAGAAACGAATAACGGGTTTTCGTGGTTGGAAAGTGGGGGGCTACAGCATACTTCAGCCCCCCACAAATTTCGCTGGGGGCTGTCGCCCCCGCTTCCTACGCACTTGGAATAAATCTAATGTCTTTTAAATGGCAGGCGTTACAGATAGAACTGAAGATGAAAGCGCGCGAAAATTTTTTGAAGTTATAGAAAGGATTGTGACAGAACTTACTGCCTACCGACCTGATAAAGAGCCACGTGGAATATCTTCTGAGCATATCTGTCTTCACCACTACTCGCCTACATGTAGTGTTTTAGTTACCTAACTTTTTAGTTTCATGTAACAAAAAGTGAGGGACAAATGTGTTAGTGTCCCCTCCTCTCAAAAATGTGGAGGGGACATGTCCCCCGTCCCCCCCAATCGATGCCCCTGGGCATTGGATGTGCAATGCTACACAGACCAGAACTTCTGGCCAGGAGTATCGCAGTATGACCATTTGTGTTTGTATTCAGTATGTATGAAGTAATAATTAACGAACCTGGACATAGGAAAAGTGCTTGAAGCACGCGGAAAAAAAACTGGTATGTGAAAACAATTTATTTTGTTCTTCACTTTTCACTGCAAAATTGTGCACTTTTCAAATTCCATTTCACTCTTCGGAGGGACAGGATTTCTGATCAAGAATCTACCAGAACAAACGCAGTGCCAACTGAGCTGGGTGGCCTACTGTTACAGCCCTGTTGATGTTGTAGTCAATCTGGTCAATGCTATGTAGCCTGTATCCTACGCAAAGTTTCCGTTACCACCAGAAGTAGAAAGATTCTGCACGTGGTTTACGTCCAAACGTTGGGCATGTTACATTGTGCATGTATGCATGCTATAGTATAGAGTTAATCACCTTAAATATCCGAACAATGGTGTAAGTAGGATAAGCTGTGAGCTTAAGTATAATTATCAATTCTGTTTCAAATGATTCTGGATTTACATTGATGGATTGCCTCACTGGCCGAATCGAAGGGGCTCATGGGCCGCATAGGTCCCAGGGGCCAGAGATTCATCACCCCTGTTTTACACCAAAAAGCCTGTTTATGTGCAGTTTACGGCACAAAGCTTTATGTAAGACCCCTCTTTATATTTTTTTTTAAATTTCTCAAGTAAACTTAAATTTTGGAAGACGTGCTGTAGGTAAGGGTGTGTTATATATGTTTATCCCGACGGTGTGGTAGATGTGCGCATGTGCACATGAACTCTGGATCGCTTTCAATGGTCATACACGCTTGACCGTGCAGTACGTTACGTACGTGCGTGCACTTACATTTTGAAATACAATGACAGGAATGATGACAATGGATTAATGCCTTTCTTAATCGAGAGTGTGTTTACCACTAAGTTGTGTAACCGACGTCTCGTTAACCTAGTCTATTGGAAATAATTGGGCAAACACTACCCAATTTCAGTTATTTCACGAAGGCTTACGTGCCCAGTGTTGGAGAAACTTTTGACCCACTATTTTAGAGTGCATCTATGAAAATGACGTATACAGTTACTTGTTCTTTGCACTTAAACCAGGAAAACATTCACTGCTGTGCACAGCTATATTCTAATGACATTCAAGGTACTACTCACACTACAAGTTTGATCAATAGTATTTCTCTGCCCATTTATAGCTTCTAAACCGAAGAAGAACGTTTAACAGGGCATAAGTAGATTGCTTAGCGCAATTTACACAATCCGAAGAAAACCCGACTAAAGATTCCAGTAATAACCGTTATATGCAAAGCTCCTCTGAGATTCTTGGATGCCGTATATATGTTTCAATTGGCCCGGGGTGGGTGGGAGGGGGTATGGGGTGAGATTGAACACTCTTGCCTGAAAAATGTCATAATTTGTTCGAAATAGCATTTTTTAGCCGGGAAATAAATATTTTGTCTGAATGGGAGATGAGGGTTCGCAATGCTCAGCCATTCTGCTTCATACACCTATGCTGATTTTCACAGTTCCTTCTTTTGATCATGTTAACAAAACTGATTTTCTAGTAAAACTGGGAGATATTTACAAACTCGTCAGTTAAGCTTATTTCCAGTACTGACATAGGATACCATCATATACCTACCTGTTTAGCATGCTGTTGCCGTGACAATGATTGAACGCGAAGTAAAAACTCAAAATTGCTGCCAACATAATAGTACACCAAGCCGCATCGAAGCCACACAACTTCATTTACCGTGGGCCCCAAAGGGCCTGGAGCCCGTAGCATCTGCTACTCCACCACTGTTATGATAATCCAGTACTGAATACTAGAAAATTAGGCCACCCATCCACAAGTAGGGGTCCCTACTCCCAGATTTCGACAAAGGGTCTATAAGCTAACTTTTCAAGTTACCGCTGAGAAAAGCCAACTATAGTTGCATAGCAAGATTTTAGTGTCAAGTTGTGCGGCAGGACCAGAAATTTACCAACCAAAATGATGCAGCACAAAAGAGAAATTATAGCAGGCCATGAAGTTTTCGGACAGGGAGCATTTTGTCATGTAAACTGGAGCATCCGCATCCACCGTGACATAGTTCTTCACTGACCAGCCCCCCCCCCCCTTAAAAGAAGATAAAACTAATAGTATTTCCTTGATATATGACCATAACACAACTGTAAGTTTGTGTGCGTCTTCCCATCCATATTTGTTGTGATATATTCAGTATGCAAAAATGGTTATTGTTTTCTAAGAATTTATATTACAAAACACTGGAATATTCCCACGGCAGAAATAAGATTTCGTATTCACAAGGTTGCAAAAATAAGCCTTTGTCACTCTCATAGCAAGTGTGTAAAAATACTTCCAAAACGAAATTCCTTTGTGTTGGCCTCTTTGTTCATTTGCATTACCGCCGCAAGGCTTGATTTTGTAATGAAAAAAAAGAAAAACGATATCATTAATTCAATTCCTATAAGTACTCTGTTTTAAGGCTGGTAGTACAGTTGAAAATTGGTCTGACTTATGAAGGAGAAAAAAGACATGCGCCATAGACGTGCCAGGCCTGCACTGGGAAGTGCGCTTGGAACATGGGGAAGGATGTGGGAAGATGTGCCCAACCACAAGCTTCAAGGTTTTATATTACGTTTTCACACATTAATATTGCCTCATATGTTGCTCTGTCCCACCCCACACTTTTAGCACAAGCTTATGCCATGATTCGTTAACCCCATAAATGAAGCCATAGTTAATGATGAAGGGCATGGGGATTTTCAAAACGGGCTGATTTGACAACTTAACTTCAGAGTTGGAATCATAAGATCGACTGAGGTGATAACTTGAAAACTTTGAGAACTTCAAGGTAGAGTATTTCAAGTAATGTTGAACCGGTAGACCTATTAAACACCAGCCTATACCGATATCGGTGGAATACAATTTTCTCTAACAGCAGGGTTCCCCCTCACCAGGAGAGCACCCCTTGTACGGGATGACAAAGCAGGGTCCAACCGTGAGCAAGCAATTCCAAGCACGCCACTAAATTGGTCAAATAAGGACACATGAACACAACTCTCTTTTAACATGTTTATCAATTCTGTGTTCTGTTTTTTTTTTCAGCAATTGCGCAATCCGTTCCTCCGTCTGCTTTGGCTTGAATCCATTCTGAAGACGGACAGTCCTTACATCGACACCCACATACTTGTCATGGACCAGTGGTGGCTTCGTGACGATGGGGAAAACATTGGTCCGGGACGATCTCCTGACGAAATATTCGGTTCTCTTCTTAAAAATATCGATAATGACGCCGAGGATCCCTTCCTCCAAAGAGTTTCCGAAATTTGCCAAAGCACCGAGCTCACGAACACCGATAACAAGGACCTAGACACACTTCTTTACAACCGTGCTACATGTGGATCCTCAACGATGAGGGATGACACAACCTTCAGCCATCCCGAACCATTACTACTAAGTCCCGAAAGTGCCCAAATTGATCAAAGTTACTCCCCATCAGGATCCAGTGAAGGGTCCGAGTTTACCCCGCGGTCACCGAAAAGTAGCCAAGGGAGTCCAGATCATACAAACGAAATCGAGTTTAGACACACTCCTTCCCCGACAAAAGAAAATAAACTATGCACTGGTTTATATGACGAAGTTTGTTCCGTATCAGACGAGAAATCAAGCAACTCACTTAAATCAATAGAAACAAACACTGAGAGTATCGATGACGTTTTGAGCTCATTTTTGGCGCAATGTTCAAGGGAAAATGCGAATGGTTTATTTGACGAAGTCTTGAACTTGCCCATGTCGTGTAATCCTCCTCCTACGTCGGTCGTTCCTCCCATTGACGGTTATGTCACATCACCCTGGTCCCCAGCTTTCCCACAAGATGTAGTAAGTCTACCCTCAGTTCCTTTAAAGAAGGAATTTAATGACGTCATTAAACCTCGTCATGCCTCCGAAGAAAGTTATCTTACCCCTCGTCCTTTGTTAAATGTGTTGACTTCATGCAGTTTGAACAATACGTTAAAAGATATTTTTCACTGTCAATTTTGTGGGCGGGAATTTAAACATAAGATTGGTCTAAAAAACCATGAAAGAAGCCATCTTCGAGGCGAGACGCACATCTGCGGCTATTGCGGGAAGAGTTTCCGCTATAAGAACAAACTCCGTCGTCACGTCAACGTACATGCGCGAGAAATGAGGATATGCCGATATTGCGGAGAGGTTCAGGCGAACGATTACGAGTTGGTGCAACACGAAAAAAGACATAAGAAAGACGACAGAAAATTAATTGACGAAATGGTGGACTCATCTGTCTTTGCAAATGATTCATGTGGCAATCTCGATCTTGTTTTCACGGAGAGAAATTCTTTTTGCCGGGATCAACCGTGGACTCCCCCCTATAGAAGTACGCCAATTCCGGTAGCTGCTGGAGAGAAGATCCTTACCTTTCCAAAGCCGGTGCGATACCACTCTGTTTGACTTCCATTCTCCCCCCCCCCCATTTTCTCAGTTGTCAAAGATACGGTTTCAGTCACGAAATATATACTATGTGAAGGATGCATGCAAATTTTCTCGCCAAAATTATGCCCCTTCGAAAAAGCTGACGGTCGCTCCAAAACTGAAAAGCTGGCTACAAGCCTGGACAACAGGTATGACAAACCGACAAAGGGGAGGAGTGGCAGGAAGGAAATGAGAGGAAGAGTGTACCTGATAGAGAGACTTTGCGAGTTAAGAACACATTGGTGTGGCTTGGCTAGCCTTGACACTTAATGCCTATCACTGCACCAAACTTAAGATGGCAGCCCTCAGAGTCGGAAATGATCTTCATTAAGGCGGGGCGATGGAAACCACCTTTGTAGACAAACATTGCTGTACTCGAGACGAATGGAAGGCCCGGCCCTCAATGCTCAGGCAGATTATTTACCATATTCGAGCATATACACATGAAAATTTAAACATCAGACACTGTTTTGAAGGTTTCAAGGCTCCAAAGGTAGCGTGGGGACAACATGTTATACTAGCCAGTGAGAGGCAGTGGCGTAGGCAGGATTTCTCTCAAGGGGGGGGGCATGCAGTATATTGAGTGATCGCCAGCCTGGGGGAGGGGTCTAAGGGGATGGGGTGTCCCCTTCCCCTTTGAAAATTTTTAAAAAATTTGGTGTCCTTACATGCAATCTGGTGCCACATATGCTAACTTTTGAAGTAAAATTTGTGTTACAAAATTAGGTATTTTTAGGATCTAAAATAAAAAAAACAAAAATTGGTATCCGTGAGGGGGGCATGGCCCAATGGCCCCATGCGTACGCCACTGGTGAGAGGTTATACCTTTTTACATGGGGAGGGGAATTGGCGGTGAAGAAAAGATGGGGAGGTGTAATTAACGCTCGCGGTGCCTGCGCTAAAAGCTCAGCGAAATAGTGAGACAATCTCTCTAGTCAACGTGGGGTCCAAGGGCCCGCTAATTTTATAGAATTATTGCAACATGATGAGAACAATGTGAACATTCAATAATCACATTGGATCCGTTGAAAGGTTTAGCCATTTTGACAAAACGAAATCAGCGGGTTACCACATGATTGGAACGGCAAAGTATCTCATAGCTAATTCTTTGATAAAAAATTGGGGAAATTTGGTGCAGTTTCATCCACGCTCAAACTTTGAGTCGAGCATGTCTCTCTGCTACCCCAGGATCCGCCCACCTGATGACTCATGTGATATGTGATGGTATTGTACCATCTGAGGACATACTGCTACTGCGGCAAGTATCTCCTCAACTTAACCGTTCAACGTCCATCTTAGTCTCCATCACCTCTGGTTAGATCCTGCATTCTTTCCTTCAGAAGTCCCCTATGAGTGACGTAACATGTTATTTAGGAGGGACATGCCCTTCAAAAGGACAAAAATATAGTAACGCACAAAAGCACTTATTTACTTAAGGGAAAAATGGTGTTCATCAATGAACCCGTAGGATGGGAACTTATATTTTCGTTAAGATTAAACGAAATTAGTTAATGTCGTGTACTTTAAAAATGCGCGAACAGACTGCAGTATAGTATAAGAGTATCACAACAAGACTAGGCGTTTGACCAAGATTTACGTTATTGACTTAACTTTGCGCTGGTCGCGAAAACTTCGATCAACATCTCTAATATTTTATGTTTTTATTTCTATAGATAGACTGGTCACTACATTTTGTGTGAATATCAGTAGCCTGCAGGCTTTATGGTATTTCAGGCGTTGGTATATTTCTTATAAAATGGAATGTTTGAAATCTCAAGCAAATGTTAGTATACAAAGAAAGCCTTCCATTGTCAGAAGAAATACCATGCGGGCTGTCTCCCACTCAAAGCAAAAACTTGAAACTATTCCCAAAAGGATATCATGAGATAAACTGAAACAGCACAAAAATAACGTCATGATAGTTTGGAGCCCTATTCCTTTGTACTCGTGCAAATGCCCAATACCCACGATACGCCACTGTACCTGCACGTGTAAGATTCTCTGCCGAGTCAAAGTCAAATGCATAACCAAAATGAGAACCAAATTTAAATGAAATGAATTTTCAATCATTATCAGGATACAAAACTCTCTGAATGTCAAACCAAATGCTAAATATGGAGAGAGTGGGAGCGACATGGCGTTGAAATCAACTTTTAAAGGCAGGAGAAAAAGTTATTGAGGGTGCTTGATTCTCATGAATACCGTTTTAAAATTACTGAGATTTAAGCAAAAAATTAAGTTTTCAAATGTGAAAGAGGAACTAAATCTTCGCAATTTGGTGAAACTCCCATTCAAATCGGACATGTATTACTCGAGATATCAGCAAATGAACTTACTACATTTGTGAACCAAAGTGAGCTTGAGGCAAGCAGGGGTTATATTACTTCCTCTCATTGATAAGGAATGCTTTGTTTCCTTTGTTTTTGGTTTTTTTTTCAGACTGTTGTCAAAGTAGGTCATAATGTGCACATCACATAGATTGACAACGCTTTCCATTATGCCATCCCCTATGTCACTTGGTTATTGAGTTATCCCACTACGTACAAACCTCGCATTCCAATGCATATAACACACACACTCCTAACATTTCACTTAAATATCAATAACTCGAGTTCGGAACATCGTAGAAGGGTAGTATAACTGTCATTTTGGTTTGTCTCAACAAGACAAATCCAGGCAAATAAGGTCAACTGAGGTCAAAGTAGGTCATCACGTGCAATTCACATAGACGAACACAACTTTCGATTATGCCATCCCCCTAAAATGTTTCGTTGGCGAGATATCAATTAACATCACTTTCTGACCCTTTCAGATTAATGCGGTTCATGTTAAAATATTTTCACCTCCTTCCAATCTATATTATCCTGAAATTATGACTCAATTTGAGCAACGGACACCGAGTTACAGCCACTAAAGGAAATTCATTTAATTGCCTCTGGTGAACCCAAATGACCTTTGACTTTAACCAATCATATCATCATATCATATACTCAATATGGGCTATCTACATGTCAAGTATGAGATTACCCAGGGTTACCGCTCTTGAGCGTTTTCAAGCCAAAGCGTCAAACACGCACATACACACACACATACACACACACGACATCACCATCGCATAGATTCCTTCAGCCTTCCGTAAGGAATCAAAAACAAACGACTGCTCATTAATGTAAGGCTATGACATTATATGTGCTTGCTTCAAGTTGACTTTGTGCTGAAAATATGACAACAAATCGGATTCCAATGGAAATTTCCCAGATTGCATAGAATAAGTAGTACCCCTCTAACATATCAAAACTTGATAAGAGCTTATACCCTTCTTTTAACTTCTATGAATATCTGTACCCATTTGTACGACTAAAAGATCAGGCAGTCTTCATAAGATACAGGCATATGAAAGCAAAGCTTAATTCTAAGTTACAAACACAGCGATTTCAATTTCATTGGACATTTGTAACTCAAACACTACACTTAATTGCTGTAAAGGTACAACGTATCGATGTAACCTTCACGCATGCAATTACATACAACAGGCCGTTTGATCAGTCTCCGAGACGTTTTAACAATACAAGCAACTAGTTTATATATA
>WURT03095825.1:0-12563 GCA_009936505.3 Holothuria glaberrima
ATATATGTCCCATGAATAATTGGTTGCAGGGGAACATGTCTGATTTAAAAGAAAAACACCTGTAGGGAACTTACTTGACAGATTTAGTCCCTAGACTCAAGTTGGCTTAAGGTTGTTCATTATTTTATGTGTATGGTAAATGGTAAATAAATAAAAAAAAGTACTGTGCATGCCACATCAGGTGAGTTGATGCCTACGTTTTAACCACTTGTTTTATTCATTTCTTCCGTTGTGTTAGCTCGTGGTTTTAGTGACGTCAAGGAAGGAACCACAACCCTTTTCGATTAGCTCATCTATACCTAAACATTTCAATGGTTATACGGCTTAAAAATTTGTAAACAACTTCAAAAGGTCCACTAATGTACCCTTTGAGGAGGGTTATGTCGCTTGCGCGTATAGAAAACTTTAACAAGGATTACGAGGCCACAAAACGGATAAAAGTTAATGTGCAATTCGTTTGAGAAATAATTGGAAGTAGATGACCCACTCATGGCTTTAGCAGTGTTGTATATGAATTACCGACAAGGAAACCTTCCGTGCTTCTTACATCATTGGTTTCAATTCGCGCAGAAAGTTAAGTAGCGATATCAGTCGCCTTACCAGGAGACCCCTAAAAACATCGTCGCCCCGGAAAATAAAAATTCTAGTACGTCAATCAGTTTTGCATATCTGGCCCCTTAAAACAGTATTTCGCCTCCTGGGAGCTACCTAGTCCCCTTTGAGTATCTTGTCTGATTACGGACCAGCGCGACATTATTACCAACGTTTAAGTACCTCAATAGGCCCGGGCCTTACAAAGGAATGAGTTACAGTGCCCTCACCTAAGATTTAGAACGGATATTGTTCTTCGATTGTAAGAAAATTATAATTGGACCTTTATAATTCCGCAGACGGATAAATAATTACATGATTTTACTGCTAGCACCATGGTCATACCAGGGAGGTGATATTAGATATGTGATATCACCTCCCTGGCCATAGTTAGACCAGCCTTGTGTATGTTTCGCCAAAAAAGTAATAGCAATGATATTACAAAAAATAAAAGCAAAAGAATTAAAACACACATTTACAAAATCAATAGAGGAATGAATTTACAAAAGTGGCGACAAAATTTGCACAAAGGATTGCGTTGTAAATAATTATGTAGTATTGATTTAGAAAAACCACTTTTTTGTAGTTCTCATTATATAACTATAACCTAATGCATATTCATTAGATGAAATGGAAATATATACTTAGTTATTAGGCACCATGATGAGTTTAAATTTGTACCTCATTTTTCATTTAGTACAGTTTACGATCGATGGAGAATGTAAGCCAACTAATCAAAGATAACTTAAGAGTATTGCTGACTAGGCGGGATGTAGTGGCCACTTGGTTCGATTGAAAACAATGTTAGGTCTTTTGTCTCCGCCGTTTGGAAAGCTCCTGGAACCGCAATTAACCTTTCCTGAGATAGTGACTAAGTCTGTCTGTTACGATAACAATGAAAAAAATAATTACAGGCTAGGCAAAATCTTGGTTTTTTCCTCGCAAAATGTTGGTAACCTGTATTTTCTAATTTTAGTTTCTTCAACTCTTCAACACCCCTCCCCTTTATACATCTATAAAACTTATATTTCCGATTAACTAAGCCTCACAGTCATTTTAAGTACTGAACGGGGGGAGGGAGCTCCTACTGGAAGCAGTTGGACGGTAGGCATGTGCTTCCATATTTGTATAGTTGTCATGTCAGTCTTGGAAGACTTAATATTTCAAATACTCCGTTTCCACGTACAGCAGCTCCCTGCTGCAGCGCAGCAGCAGTTTGCACAACCCACGCCATTTTAAAACTAGTCTTGGTCAAGACGACGGTAATATTTTCACTTCTAACCAGAGCATATCTTGCCTTATGCTTTTAACACGTTTTATCAAAATAAGGGCGCTTGTCAACTTGAAAGGCTGTACGTACTCGAGTGTGTCATTCATTACTAACGTAGTACGGAACAGAAATTCAAATACATGTAGAGGGGGCCTCCAAAGTAGTAAGCAATAAACGTTGTGAACTGACTAAGTATGGAACCTGCACCAAGAGATTTGTAACTTGACTAAGCCAAAGTTAGCACTCGCGTATAGTCAACTCTGACCCATTTAAGCCAAAGTAGACATGCGCGAAGTCACACTTAGCACACGCCGTAGACAAGCAAAGCTTAAAATTGAGAACATGTATACGTCAAGCTGTCTAGCTTTGCGTTCTCTAGAGCTACCTTTCGCGTGAGCTAAAGTTTAATGTATGCATGCTGGGAAAAGGCAGTGGCCGGCCCGACTTAAACCATTTAGTTACAAACTGAGCCGCAAAACCTCATCTAACTAACTAACCGAACTGTATCCGTGCTAAATTTGGCTTCGCGGAGCCACAAATCGCGTTGTCTTTCTTCTACAGCAATATGAGTTTGATAGCCATCCACACACTAGAGGTTTTTTACTCATTTATGGAAAAACCGCACGGCAAACTAAATACACTGTGCGTTACAGGGACCGTTGTGAGGAGTAACCAAGGGAGTTTATAATACTCGAATGGGTTGTTCATCTATTCATGCGATGCACAATCTTTTTCTCCGATCTCCATCCAATGAAAATAGTTTCAAAAAATAGCGGCACTTTTGGAATAGCGCCCTCTATTGTTCTGGACTTCTTTTACGACTGTTTTGTGGGAAGTTGAGGTTATGGTGTTTCGACATCTCCCATTCGGTGCTTTCTCCGAATAAAAGGATTTGTAGAAATGTGTTTCGTTCACTCTTCATGACTCATACCCCTTTATCCCTGCGTGTGTGGAGTAGACTATGCGAAGTGTGATTACCCATGGTCTATCAATTTTTGTACGTTTAGACTCCCTTTCTTTGTTTTTGGACCTATTTACACACCCGGCCGTTTCATTGTGGTAGGTTTTCTTTACTATGAAAATCATAAAGTAAGAATCAACAACCAACCTTTAGTGTGCGACTCTAGAGTTTCCTATCTTAAACACCAAATTACTTTCCAAGTAACTGAGATTAGATCATCTTTAACCACTGTTTGTACAGATTATGTAGACATGTTCTAATGCAGAGGGTGTCTGATGGATTCCCGGAACGCCCTACTAGGTTAATTGGTTTAGTCTACATCTGCGGTCTTTGCTTACGTCACTTCACTGGACATCACTCATAACTTGGCATGGGAGAAGAGAATACAAGCCATATCAAAAGTTTTGCAATCGTTTCATGGTATTGAGCATTGCATTATCTTCTAAGAAACTCCAATTTGATGAATAAATGAATAAAAATCGGATTACTTCCACCTGTGTAAATTGTATACTTTTACCATAAAGCTACAAGCCACAACTTCCACGTATTTGCCATCAACGCCGTGCACTTAACCCGCCAGCATGCGTGGCTATTGATGGGCAGTTGGCCTATGCGTCGAAAGCATTACAAGTTGGTTGTTCGTGGTGGGGGAACACGGGAAATTAACGTACACTGTGCAGACTGTGAATTGGCAGACTTGCCGGTATTAAAAGTTTAAAAAGTTCAACTGAAAGTGACTTTGGCGTAATCTTTATACATTACCACACAAAAATAATTATAACCTAAATAGTGAACCGTTTCATCAGTCAGTTTTTAGTGTTGTAGTCAATGTCGATTTCTTCAAGAGTCAATTGAGTGTTCGTATTAAGAAAACCATTATTCCAAAATCATGCGCGGTTCGCGAGTTTTCTGAGTCTCCTAAAATATTTTGATAATGAATCGTTAGATTCATGCAGAGTTATTCTTTGGTTTACATTAAATATAAAATATTTATTATATAAAACGATATGAACCGTGTGATGAATCATTTGCGTTAAAACCATTTTTATCAGTAATATCTTGCTTCATTACATCTGTGATCTCAATGAGGACACAAGCGTTACACCTGATACAGGTAATTTTTACACTGGAGTGCAAAACAATTAGAATAAGGGAGAAGAAAATACTTAGTTGAGCCTGTGTTAATTGGTCCTTGCCCTCTATGAACAGAACGATCATCTAATTACCAGAGGAGATTGGTGGGGGAATTCAAGCCATTGGTTGGAAATAAGATTCACTTAGACAATAGAAAAGTGAGGTTTGACAATTACCTTTTTTAACGGCTTCAATTCAGCATTCGATATTACGATACTTGTTTAAGCCGGCGGCGTCTCATACTTCAACATGTATAGCGGCTATAACTAGAGAGTTGCCACGGACTGGTTCTAACCGGTTTTCAAATCAAAACCAGTTTTGTGAACAGCCTTTGGATGTATGAACACGTCTATACAACCGAAGCTATAAGAGGAAGTCAGTTGTGAAATTTATCTGGCGTTTAAAAAAAAAGATTGGGGTATTTATCATTTCCCTCCAAAAAAAAAAACAACAAAAAACAAAAAAAAAAAAACAACTTTGTATTGCCTATTCAACTTCTAGCAGTGAGTTCTAAAAACATATACGTTACCAAGTCGGATATACTATGCGGGAAGGGTTTGTTAAGGGGGTGTCGATTCTGTTAACCTTTTCACTTCAACTTAAAGGAAAATAATGTGTTAAAATAAACCTACATGGAATACAAAGAAGTAGCTTCAATCGTTATTAAACCGTTCAGTCTCATCCAATAAACTCGAGCAATAACTTTATCTCCTCAAAATTGTATGCATCACAAGAGTTACGGAGCAACAAATAACTGAATTTCTAGTCTGCGAAAACCTTATTTCTCGAAAAGAAAGCCACCGTACTACCTTATTTTGAACTACCTATCATTCTGTACCTATGAATATTGGTTTTAAAAACTATGACAATTTTCTGTAGACTTAGAGTTAGATGAGGTTTTACGGCTCAGTTTCTAACCAATTGGAAAATTTTCTGTAAAACAAACGCAATATTTCCCTTTTAGTTTTGATGACCCTTATGATGGGTCCATGCAGTGCCTCTCTAAGCATAAACCATGCACATTAACCTTAGGCAGCTGCTTGTTAAGGGTCCCGTCAACAGTTAGGCCCTTTAGGAGTAAGAAACAAGGGGTGGGGGTCCCGTCAACAGTTAGGCCCTTTTGGGGTAAGATGCAAGGGGTGGGGTCCGGTCAGCAGTTAGGCCCTTTAGGGGCAAGATGCAAGGGGTGGGGGTCCCGTCAACAGTGAGGCCCTTTAGGGGTAAGATGCAAGGGGTGGGTATGGGGCGGTACTCCCCCTCCCCTGGCAAAAACTGTCGATTTTAAGGCAATTTGGCAAAAAAGGTGACACGACAGGGCTGCATGTAACATACGACAGGCTGCAACACACGATCTGGGCTCGGAGTCAATTCTTGTGTCCAGTCCGTCTTTAACTGGAGTCGGTATTGCCCGGAATAAGAATGAGGTTCCGGAATAACTATTGACCCAGTATGGGCTGCAAGTGGGACTCGAATTCTATACCAACAAAGTCCACAAAAGTGAAAATTACCGGACAAGAACAGGACCGTAAAGTCTGTGTGAGGGGGAAGGAGGGGGGGCTGAGATTTAATAATCGTAAGTGAAAGTTGGCCTACTTACAGAGGAAAAAAATATATCATGTTAGAATGAAATCATAGGACAGTGAAATTATCAACATGTTACATGCTGACAATTTCGTTGTCGGGCGAGCAGTGTAGATTTCACCGAAAACATGCACCCCTATTAATTTATGGTCTCGTTCAACATTTAACACATACGGTGTAAATTGTAGTACCGAGTCCTGGTGCAACTTTGGACGTTATGCTTTCTGGCTTGAACGCCCGATAAGATCATTTTAGCTGACCTTCGTAGCAGTTGTCGAACATATTTACACCTCTTTTCACGTACACATTTCTTATAATTGGTATTATGAGTGCGGGCAATATATGTGCAAGAGGTAAGCGCGGGTCACACTACAGCGATTTCAGATGGGATTACGGTCCGATTTTTGTGAGTTTTAATTAAAATCTTCTCTATCTCTGGTCGGAAAGAGCCAAAAATTTGCCAACTTGTGTAAATATATGATTTTTATCAGAGGACTACAGAAATGAAAAGTAAACTAATTATTTCGTGACGTCATAGCGACAGACAGCGTTTATCGGACGTGTACAAAAATCGGATTGATTTTCGAACAAATATAGCTCTGTTGAGGGATATAAGTTATATAATGATAGAAGACCAGTTTATCGTGAGACCACCCTTAGAACAAAGTCTAAATAAAACACTATTGGTCCGATTTAGAAAAATTTGGATCGGATGTAGGATTGAAAATCGCTGTAGTGTGATCCGCCCTATAAACCACGTCCGCCGGGGGGAAAAGCGAGCGTCATGAACATTACACATGATTATATACGGTAGTGCGTATCTCTCGGCATCTTTCGACCATCGTCGCCGTGGTGACCAATGACGCTCTAGTTTAGTCATGAAGGTACCACCCTGAAATAATGGAAATACTAGCACAGACTTCCTACTAATATCGTCTTGTGGGAAAATTTAGTCACCCCAATTCGAAATTGTTCACCCTGGTATCGTAATTCATGAATGATGCTATTAATAAAGTGACGATATCTTTGCTACTGCAATGTGTAGTCGATGCAGAATCACTACTTAATTTTCCGAAATAAATTTTAGGCAACTGCTCATTCCCTTTAACGTGCTGTTGATTGAAACTCACACGTCATATTCACGATGCCTGGTTTGGTGCGATCCTCTGACAGGCGGTTTTAACTATTTCCCTGCAATTTTACTTAAGTGGAATGTTTTAACGTAACTTAAGTGAATTGTATTGTAAGTCAGGTAGCCCATTTACGATGCAGGTCCAATTAATTACAATACAATCCCATTTATGTGAAACGGAATACTACTTAAATGTACTAGAATTCCATTTTAAGAGGATCAGAAGGTAGCATACAAAAACTGTTGGGCACGTATACCGCAAAGATGATAAACTGTTGGATAGAGAAAATATCAAGGTCTGGGAAGCCTTAAAGAGGGGCTGAGGACAGTGCTACTAAACCCTTTACGGGATGAGCAAACAGTCTGTACCGCTGGGTACTCCTTTGGCGTGATGCGACATACGGTACAGATTAACTCACTGATGACGTCACACCTGTATTTTTGAGTACAGTTTAGTCAAGGGTTAAAGTTTCAGCTGCTCATACAAGGGTGAAGTTAAGTGGGGAAAGGGGTATGCTCCCGTCAGGGAAGGCTTCCCCCGCCCTTCGTGAAAATTTTCAGTTTCGCTAGAGGGCCTTAATTGGTATGTAATCCCCGATACGTCGACCAGTCGCCCTGATTAATTTATTGATATTACTCATAAGCAGATAAGGAGGACAGATTCTTCAAAAAAAAAAAAAAAAACCACAATTTTCAAATTTTGGTAAAAACCCAACCTTTTCAAATTACCTTCTTCAGAAACCCCAAAATTGCTGGTCTCCCCCACCCGTCGGGGAGCTTGGCCGCCTAGTCGGTAAAATCCTGACGCCACCTCTTTACTATTATCTTGTCGACTGTATGTTAAGGAATGCAGGATGCAAAATTTCGATCATTACTTTGAGATTCTCTCAGGTTGCATGAAAGTGAGTCTACTATTACTGCCTCGGAAAGAACTTCCATCTGGGGGGTCTACCCGATGTTCCCGGGGTTCAATGTTCCCAAAGTTCGATGTCCCCGTGGTTCGAAGTTCCCGGGGTTCGATGTTCCCGGGGTTCGAAGTTCCCGGGGTTCGATGTTCCCGGGGTTCAATGTTCCCGGGGTTCGATGTTCCCGAGGCCCAAAGTTCCCATGGTTCGATGTTCCCGAGGTCCCGGCAATGCTCCAGAGGTTCGATGTTTCCGAGATTCGCTGTTCGCAGGTTCGATTTTCCTTTGGGTTAGGTTAGGGTTAGGTTAAGGTTAGGGTTAGGAACATTGGGAACATCGAACCCTGGGAATATCGAACCTTGGGAACATTGGACCCTGGGAACATCGAACCCTGGGAACATTGACATAGCCCTCCATCAGGGAGTTGTCACGGAAAGCCCGAGCAGCAGCCTCCAGACATACATATCACTTTATTTGGATTCTTTACTTGCAGAGTACTTCCATGGTATAAGTTAGTTTGAACCACTGCCAATAAAATCTCACCAGGTAGTTGCCACGTAACATCCCTGTTCTCAAGCTACCAGAATCATAACATCGACATAAAGCTCACATTCATAGTCTAATACGTAGCAATGATGCATACCAAACAGAGGTCACATAAGAAAGGGGATTTACCCCAGGAGAACCAGTGGCATTTAGTAGTCAGAAAAAATACAGAACTTCCCAGAAATTTGCTAGAGCGAAAGTACCAAAGTGCAGCTTTAACAAAGCGCAGCGTGTGGCCGTGTATGTCGACTCGTATCACCATTTCCCGTGTGGAAATTGTTTATTGTAAGTAGTTGTTTACGGTAAGTGTAAGGTCAATATACAAAGATCTACAAGGTATGACTTTTGATCTGTAGTGAAGCACCAATACCCGAACGTTGACGACACTGTTATTCAATTTGGATCTCAAAATAGCGTCAGGTAAACTTAGTAGTGTTTGCGCACTGCAGGGTGAGACATGAATGTTACTCTGGTACCGAACCTTTGCTTCAAGGGCGAATTGTTCTCCCAATGACAACAAATTTCACCCCAAACAGTGTATATTCTCCAAACTATACTCCTAGTTCCTCCTCCAGTTAAAAAAAGAAGAAGAAAAAAAAAACAAGACCTGTTTAGTGCACCTCCCAGATCAAACAATAGCACGCACTGGGTTTAAACTGCTAAAAGCCATACAAGCAGAATGCTGTTTGGGAACATAACTGACTTCACAAGTCACCTCTGAACGACCAGAGTGAAGATACTGTTTGAATTTATATCGATCAGTCACCAAGTGTATTTAGAACTATCGGATCATCTCTAAATATGTTTGGGGGATGCCACAGGCCCTTTAAGTTTACTTTTAGTGTCTCCTCCAACTAGAAAAGAAAAACAGCACAAAACAGAAGCATCTATCCCAGACAAAACCACTGTAGCCTTTGGTGCCGAGATTTAATGGGTCGTGGCCATTTAACCTAATATATACAAATTTAGGTGATGTACTCAGTGACCCGTTCATTTAATATACTACATATGTCACTCATGTGCGAAAGTCATCACTTGCCAATCGGAGTGAGGCTACCGACTGATTTATGTCAAAGTGCATTTACCAATGGACATCGAAGACGTGATGCAACACGTTCTTTGATAGTGGCTCTGCTTTACTTGAAGTATAAAGGCCCTTTGCCTGTAAGCATCGGGACCACCTCCTCTTTGTTTCGCTATGAAGAGAACAATCTTATCCTTGTAGTTATGCAATGGGCAATTAATTCTTCTCCTGTCCTGCATGGCAGGCTGTGCAATCCCTTCCATAAATTAGTGAGTGAAGCCGGGACAGAAAATAACCATCCCGTGCGTGGTATACGTTATTTACTGTGACGCCGCTTGACTTTTCAAAGGGTGAAGGGATGGGGGTTTCTACGGCGACGACCTTGCAGTTGGTGGTAGGACTTCGAATCTTCCAGCAACTCCCTCTCCCCTCTTCTATTTTCTACCAATTCACAACAATCTCCTGAAGCTGTTTGCTTTTAGTGGTACGTACTGAGCGTTAAATTTACAAGTTTCAAGTTTGCTTCTTGCTCAGGGTTAAATAGTCACAGTGTTAATTAGTCATTTTAGGCATTATTAAGTCAACTTGTTAAGACTATTTGATTGAGGCCAATCAGGGTTCCTTGACACCACGCCGTCGCAAGGGGGGGGGGGGGTTCGAGGGAGGGGTAGAAAAATCAGTACTCAAACGGTCGAAAGGTTGCCTCACAGCGGGAGTGTAGTCAGTACCCCTGCTATTGTGTACGCACAGTGGTTGTACTCATAAAAGCAGCTAAGAGTATGTACGTGAAAAAGAGACGTGCATATTCGACACAAGCTACGAAGGTAAAAGATATTATCATAATGGCAAATGCATGGGGTGTAGAAGAACTTTCGGAGTTGTGATCAGCGTTTCCGAAACTGCTAAAACATTAAAGGGCGGGTTACTACAGCGAGTTTCAATCCGAAATCCGATCCGAATTTTTCTAAATTGGACCAATAGTTTTCTATTCAGACTTTGTTCTATGGATGGTCACGCTATACCGATAACTGATCCTGGTTTGTCTCACGATAAACTGGCCTACTATCATTATATAACTTAATATCGCTCAACAGAGCGATATTAATTTTGTTCGAAAATCAATCCGATTTTTGTACGCGTGTCCGATAAACGCTTTCGGTCGATGTGACGTCACGAAATAATTAGTTCTCACTTCACTGTAGTCCTCTGATACAAATCATGTATTTACACAGGTTGGCAAATTTTTGGCTCTTTCCGACCAGGGATGGAGAAGATTTGAACTAAAATTCACAAAAATCGGACCGTACTCCTATCTGAAATCGCTGTAATCTGACCCGGGCTTCGCAATTCTGGGCCGCGTTATTGGTACATGATTTTTTTCTTGTTCGAAATGTCTGTGCTTCGAGAGGATTTACAATCACCTTTTATTTTATTTATTATTTGTAATCACTTTCATTCCTCCCGCAATTACGTGTCAAAACTTTAATACCAACCAAATAAAGAATTAAATTTTTATTATACCCAATGAAAGTATACACTAACGATCTTAAGTTTTTATTACATCAAAGTACTTTACATTCGTATGTGTATGGACAGAGGACAGTACTTCCTGGTATCAGGAATTTTAAAAGAGCTGTGCACAATGTAAATTTTGATTTGTGATATGTAAAAAAAGACAGCCAGTTCGTGAAACTATGGAATTACTTTGCCCCTGACTTTTCCCCTGACTACCTGAAATGCCGGACACATAGCGTGTCGTGACCAGCCTCTCTGCCACCAGACTCCTTCATCATCATCATCATTGCTCCGTTCTAAAGTGGCTGACAAGAAAAATACAATACACTCATGATGTTAGCTAAACTGGGACGAGAAATGATCTAACCAAGCCCGCGGCCAAGGGGGGTGGGGCAGGGGAGGCGGATCCCCCTGGAGAAGATTTCGTCCATCTAGAAAATTCAAAAATTCCCAATGCTTTTATGCATTTTAGTATCTCAACCCCTCTGAAAACACATCTCCAAGCTCTCAAGCCCCCTTTCGTGTGCATTGTCTGGCAATGGGCCTCGGTCTAATCTCACCCTTTGTTTACTGTATTAAAGAATTGCTGCACAGAAGATGGGTATTTCTTACCACAAGCAAAGCTTTTGAGGTTTTATGGAGTTTTTTACGGAAAATTTGAGACATATATGGTGCAATATAAGTGCTTGTCATTCTGGTTCTCAGTGCATCTTCAATACAATTCCTACATGTACATCATGCAGCCTGTGTATCGGGGACGCTCGATTTAAGTGTTCAACCAACTCCAGTTTTCCATCTTTTTCGTCCTACCACTTGAAACTGAATTTTTAACTCAATACAAATTCACCAGTAGCGATTGCTGGGCAGTTAATGCTAATATTTTAAAATAACCATGCCTACATGTTAAACTGAGCTCATCATTATTTTAAAGGCATGAAGCAGTCGTCCCGGCCGCGGAATTTTTTACCCCATCACGAATGGAGGCGATTTTCGGAAATTTCCATTGAATCATATGAAAATTGAAAAAGATAATGCTCAGGGTAGTAAATAAATGAAATTGCGCCCATTCATCCAGCTGTCCAGGAAAACGTTCACGCGCCCAGCCTTGTTTTGAAGAATGGGCTAAAGCTCTTCTTATTTACCTCACAAGTATCAGTCATGACTTCTCAAAACAAATAGACCTCGTGCATTGACGACACGCGACGTCATTTTGGCGGCAAAAAAAAAAAAAAAAAAAAAAAAAATGAAGCACACTGCATGCACGACGTAGATTTCGCACGTGCGTGTAGAATACTTACGCGCGTTTACCCCTGGGCTCAAATCAGCTGTATGCCGCATTCGTTGGTGTATTATTAGTTGCTACGTACTTGCCTCCATTAGAGGGCGTACTTTCTGATCTTTGACGTCATTTGTATAAAGTCTATATTGCCACGGAGTTATCCTGCATGGATTCAATAAAGCAAACACAAGATATCGTGACGTGATTAAAAAAGAACCTCATTAATTAGGTTGCCTGGGTATATTAGTGTAATCGGTGTAGGGGGGGGGGGGCTTCAGCACGTTATGCATCTCAACAAGAAGTAAGGTTTATTTAATTTGCGGTATGATACCGCAGGTCTAATGAATGAGGTAAGATAAGCGTTAGCCAGGAAGTAGAGTAAATCGGTTAATTATATGTCATTGCACACCAGTTCACATTGCGTGGTGTATGCGATCTTGCAATAAAGTTTAGTAAACGGTACTGTTGACGTTTATCATGCGTTAAGCTTTGCTGGCCTTAAAAGGGCAATTCTTCTCATCCCAGACAGTTGCAATTCTCCCAACTAAGCAACTTGTAGCTCCTCCCATAACTGTATAAAACTCCTCCTTGTGCAGACACAAACCTATTTTATTACTTCAAGGTT